>JAFFZR010027611.1:0-24006 GCA_018397195.1 Lethrus apterus | reverse complement strand
CAACAAGATATTAGAAATTAAAAAAATAACGATGTTTACAAAGTTAACCTTTAGTTCTGTTACCTCACAATTTGTTATGAACATTTTTTAGCTAATGTTGTAATTTTTTTAAGTTAATTTTATAAAACATGTTTCAGTTATATTTATTCTTTTCTTTTTTGGTCACACTGTTCATTATGATTGATCAAACATGGTTAATACAGCAATATCCCTATTCATTATATCATATGGTTTCCATACTACGTGAATCGCAAGAAATGGTTCAGCGAAAATTTGCTAAGTTTGTTTTAAAATCGATGGCGTCTGGCAAAGAAATATAGACCATTCTTGTCTCTTAGCACGCATTAAGCTGCCCTTCTTGGAGTATTGAAGAATTTTGAGCTTTTTGCACAAACTTCTTCATAACAACATTGATTGTTCTGTACTGTTAGAGCAGATAAATCCCTTGGTACATAGGATAGGAGCACCCAGTGCCCAATGTTTTAGTTACCATTTCGTAGAACCAATGACCGCTATATACTAAGACTAGAAATTATAATAACATATTTGTTCGCTAGAAGAATTGCAAGTTAGAGCTTCCCCATACTTCAATAATTTCATTTAAACCTAAAGCAGACGGCAGCATATTTATATAATATTGATATATTTGTATTATTTTTCATTGTCTTATAATTGGAATTTTATATTCTTTTGGGCAATAAAGTATATTATTATTATTATTAACAAGTAGAATCGATTTAATTTGTTCAACAAACTTAGATGATATGTTTCTATCTGCAAATGCAATTTTATTGTTGTTATTTTGTCCTTTTAATCTTCTACGAAAAGTAACAAATGTTCCGTCATCCGCAGTGGGAAAGCTACGCCTGACATAGTGAAAGTTAACTTCAAATTGCTCGCTTCGGCAAATGCACACTTTTGCAAGGGTCCGTAATACTGTAGAAAGTTTCCTGGAATATATTCTTTGAAAGCCACTTTGGATCATTGGTGATGATGTCCTCCTCTAGTCCCACGTCTCAAAGATCTGTTCTCAAATTCTAGGACCTCAGAAATAAAGTACACTTTACGATACACAGAAAAATTCCTTATGAAAAATGATATGACAAAGATCAATATGCTTTGTCCCATCCCGTTTTTTTTTTTTATACTGTGATTTGTTTCTAATTGTCATCTGCTATCATCACTAATATAATCACTATTCATACCAGTAAAAATATTATTTTTACTATTCCTTGAGTAGTTGCCCGCTGCAAGTTAAGCTTCCGTGAAAATGCGTTGACGTGATTAGAACTGTCGTCGTACATAGGATTATGTACTAATTCAGGGTTAAGAACATTTAAAACATTGGAAATCTTTGATTGAAAAAGTAGCTTTATCTGTATAATAATATGCATTTCTTGGGCATTCGGTGCTACGTTAATTGCGTTCTTATTATCGTTGGGCATGTTAATTCATCTACATTTTCTTACAATAATATAAAATAACGATTTGTTATATTATGCATAATGTCAAAATGATCTGAAACGGAATAATTATAAGCAATTTGTAAATAGCTTCCAACACAGTATTGTGTTCACTCAGTCAAACAGGTCAATATCTAACAAAGCTTAATTTTTATTCGTGAGGATTTTTGCCGTTTTTCAATGCTTGGAAATCTAGGACTATAAATAGTGGTAATCCAAAAATAAAGAACAAAAAACTGTTTCGAGAAAACGTCAACTGTAGAATCCCATATGCTATAAATATGGATATATCGCGACAAATTGTACCGATTAATTCGTCTGTAAGCCAATTATTTGTTTCCGATTGCAGTACGAGTGTTTGAGATTTTTTCATTGATACATGGTTTTACATTTTGTAAAACGAACGAATTTAAATGTTTCTATGGATATATACTTCGCAAAAAGTGTTACATTTTCGTTTAGTAGCCATCATTATACAGTGTGATCGAAAAGAAAATTAGTCAAAGTAAGCCATGACAAAAATCGACATCGATCGATCTTTACTTAATGTTCAGTAGGAAAATACTCCTGAAATTTTTCATAACAGGCAACGTAATAATATTACCATTCGCCGTTTCCTGCTTCATTTCCATTTCTAAAACAGGATTCTAAAAGAATAGCTTTGATTTGTTTGGACAACATTTTTGGTTTGAGTAAAGACATGCCGATTTTTGTTCATGACTTACTTTGACTAATTTTTTATTCAATCACACTGTATTACATTGATATTAAATATAATTATCTTCTTATACTTGGGCATGTAATATTCAGCTGTGAAAATGAAGAAAACCGGGCAACACGTAATGAATGAATAAAGAACACAGAAACATCCACTCTCTCTGTGGAAATAAAAAGAATTTATCGATAAATTAGTTGACGGACGAAAAAGATAGAAGAAGGGGCGGAAAAACTAGAAAGAGGAAGAAAATTGTAATAAATTAATTAATTAAATCTAATCATTCTTATTTAAATAATACCGCCTCACATATCTTTTTTTTTAATATAGGTAAGCAC
This sequence comes from Lethrus apterus, assembly GCA_018397195.1. NCBI lineage: Eukaryota > Metazoa > Arthropoda > Insecta > Coleoptera > Geotrupidae > Lethrus > Lethrus apterus. The sequence goes on along the minus strand of JAFFZR010027611.1, from coordinate 21,490 downwards.
ATTTACTCCAGTAGACATTATTCGAATATAATAAAAATGGCATTACCTTGGAGGAAAGCAAAATGTGTTATCTTCCCAGTATATTATGTTAAGATTATTGCAGTTACAATTTCATTACACCCTCGGGTGTAATTGTTAGTTTCTGTAATATAAGTATTAGGCAGATTGTTCTTTGAATATATTGATGGAATAAATTATTTCGCGAAGCATGGATGTGATATTTTTAATGAAATTTGCATATATTATCTGCCAAGTTGTTTTATATCCAAGCACTTTAATTTAAGATTTGTACCATAATTTTAATATATTCTCTCTCGTGGCTATTTATTGTAGAGTTCAAGTTTGATGCAAGACAAAGGGTGTTATATTTAAGTGTATTGTCACTGATGGATGCGATGCACAGCTTTAAATATAATGATTTGAAAATAAATGAAATAGGCGGTGTATACGCATTGGTTTATGATTACGTTGACGTTGACACTGCGACATAAGCAATATCAATGTTAATTTGTGTTTAAATTCGTTATTAGAATTCAATTTTCATGACAGGAATTAATTATTGGTTTTGAAGTACAATATTTTAGTTATAGGGCACATGGTAGGCAATTTTTCCCCATTAGATTGACGAAGTGTAACTAACGCCCGACTGGCTGTAACAATAATAACGCCTATTCACCCAGTCTACCCGTAGTTAGACTTTTTTACGACTGTCTGAACTGGAACGGCCTGTATGTTGGGCAATCATAAAAGAATATAGGCTTATTGCATGCGCTTTTGACGCTCTGAGCACGAGAAATTTCATGTAATTAATTCAAAATACTGACTCACTAATTAATTATTTTACTCAACGTATATAAATAAATATAAATGAGAGCAACTTGATTTTGAAGCGAGCTTTTTGTAAGTAAATTGAAAGAATTTGTTTTTCCCTTTTATTCAATTCTTTATTAAATAAATGTGAAATAAAGTTACCGGAAACAACTGTGACTGGGACTTTCAAGACTTGATTAATTAAAAAACTCAAACACATTAAATGGAGAGATAGTCTGGAAACGTGACCACGATTGCCGAAGACTTTATACTTTATATTTTCATACATTGTTAATGTTCGATTAGATTGAATCACGTTACACAAAACGTGCACGTATGCTGTTGTAACTGTTTGATTAATGTCAAATTCTTAAATAAAAAGACAATTATGATTGTAACTGTTATTATATTTTGTTATTAAGTTATTATATTATAATTATTAGATTATTATATTTTTAATTGATTATACTTACTGGAATAAATATGTTTAATAAGTTGAAATAAATAACTTTGACATTTATTTACTAAGGAAATGAAAATGAAATAAAAATGAAATGAAATTGCAGTATACAATGGTTATCCAGTGGGATTATAAATAACATTATTGGAAACATAAGAATAAGTTAGCTATTAATGGCGTTGCTACATTAGAGGATAATAAAAGTGACAGTAACCAAAATATTGTAAAAATGCCGTTTTCTCCAAAGTATACTAAGGGCTCAAGAGAATTTTGTCAGCACAAGGTTACAGAGTGGTGAAAACAACAGGTAATAATATTTGGAATCATTTAGGAAACTCGAAAATCCCGGTATAGTTTAGTCATTCTATCCAAAAATAAATCTACATAAAATTACGTTGGGTGATAATATGATCTGTTAGAGGGATGTATTCTGAGCATAATGCCGGACTTGTGGGGTTCCTCGAGTGTCAGTGGCGCCGCTATCGCGAGTAACGCGTTTAAATTCGATATCTCGAGAACGAATCATTTTACACAAAAAACTATAGAGACATTTTCTCTTATAAATTAAATTTCCTTAACTTAACTTAACTTTTTTATTGGAAATCTTTTTTTCTAACATCAATACGAGTTATTTCGTTAGAAATGCACAAACTTCCTTATTTTCGTCTGTTTTTTGACTTTACCTCTCTAACCATTCACTTTTATAGAATTTTATCTATTATCAAACTTCAGAGATCATTTAATTATCTACATCTTTTGTTTAAAACTTTTTGCTCTACTAACAAAACGAACTCCGCGCTATCGTCGTTACGCGTGTTCACGGAGGCGCTATTACAAATATTACAAATGCTTAGTCCAGTCAGTAGGTGAATCAAGCCAGGCGCTGAGTGTGTTTTCGGCATTATGCTCAGAATACACCCCTCTAACAAATCAAATATCACCCAAATTACGTTATCAAATAATGTAGATTGATTAACCTACTGACTGAACTAAGCAGCACTAACATTTATAATAGCGCGTCCGTGAACACGCGTAACGACGATAGCGCGGAGTTCGATTGATAAACAAAGCAATAACTACCAAAGTGTTATTAGTAGAGAAAAAAGTTTTAAAGAAAAGATGTAGATAATTCAATGACCTCTATGTTTGATGATAGAAAACATTCGATAAAAGTGAACGGTTAGAGAGGTAAAGGCAAGAAACAGACGAAAGTACGGAAGTTTGTGCATTTCTAACGAAATAACTCGACGAGTATTGATGCTAGAAAGAAAAGTTTCGAATAAAATAGTTAAATTACGCTATGTTAGGGAAATTTAATTTATAAGAGAAAAGGTCTCTGTAGTTTTTTGTGTAAAGTGATAATCGAGATATCGAATCAAACGCGTTACTCGCGATAGCCACTGACACTCGAGGAACCCCACAAATCCGGCATTCTGATCAGAATACACCCCTCTAACAAATCATATTATCACCCAAATTACGTTATTTTATGTAGATTGATTCACCTACCTACTGGACCAGTAGACACATTGGAAAAAGTCGGAATTTATAAAATTTCTTGTAAAGACTGTGACCAAATATACACGGTGCTAGAAAAAGGATGTCGGATATTTTATCCAATTAGTACCATAATTGGGTAAAACAAACAAAAAAATCTTAGTGAACAAGTTTCTGAGATATAGTCGATTTTCTATTTTAAAATCAAAAATTTGATTTTTGTGTTTTGAGAAGAGCAGCTATATCCCTACCACATTCAACGGGTGCAACTTCTTCTTCTTTTTGTCAATGGGTTTTCAGAAAATTGACAGAAAGTCCTAATTTTGCGGCTCAGATTTTGTTTAGTGACGAGTCTGGGTTTACAAGAGACGAAATATTTAATTATCACAACAAATCACGTGTGGGTAGATAAAAATCCCTATGCTGTTGCTGAATATGCAATTCAGCAACAGCATAGGGATCTAAAACCGTTTTTCGATAAATGTTTGACTTAGCTATTTTGGGGACTATTTAATCGTTTAATGGGAGAAGTATTCTTCGATTTTTTAAGAAAAAGATTACCCGTTTTGTTGGAAGACGTGTCGCTTTTTAGCAGATTAAATAATATGTGGTTTATGCACGATGGAGCTCCTGGTCATTTTTCCATCATAGACATTTTTTAAATCAAGATTACAACGGAAGATGGATAGGAAAAGGTGGTCTAACTGAATGGTCCCTTACGTCCCCTGACCTGACACCACTGGATTTCTATGTATGGGGACATCTAAAACAATTAGTGTACGCACAACGTGTCAACAATTTGAAGGAACTTCAGCAACGAAGCATAAATTTTTGTGGAGAAATTCGGAGTCATTTGGTCATTTTTCCATCATAGACATTTTTTAAATCAAGATTACAATGGAAGATGGATAGGAAAAGGTGGTCTAACTGCATGGTCCCTTACGTCCCCTGACCTGACACCTCTGGATTTCTATGTATGGGGACATCTAAAACAATTAGTGTACGCACAACGTGTCAACAATTTGAAAGAACTTCAGCAACGAAGCATAAATTTTTGTGGAGAAATTCGGAGGACTCCAGAAATTTTCGAAAGGGTGCGCCGATCATTCATAATGAGGTGTGAAGCGTGCTTAGAAATGAACGGGGGTCCTGCACATTATCATCAGAATTTCTTTGCAATTTTCATCCTAATAAAAGAATATAAAATCGACTATATCTCAGAAGCAGTTAGGCTGCGGACTCATGTTAACTAAGATTTTTCGTTTGTCTCCATTAGTACAATAATTGTGTAAAATATCCGACAACCTGGTATATAGGGCAGACAAAACTGGCAATACAAGTTCGCTTTATAGAACATTGCGCGAATGTAAAATGTAGACGATGGATAAGTCGAGCGTAGCCTTGCATATGTTTGCAACAGCCACAAGATTGACGATGTTGATAAAAGCGGTAAAGAATAGAATGAATTAGATGGATACGAGAGCTTGAATGTTTTTCGGAAAAAAAGTAAACTTACTGATAATGGAAATATTTGTAATTTCGAACTATTCAAGTTGTATTACAACTAGTTCATATATTCTTGTGTTGATACTGTACAATTAGACCGTTAGAAACCTAGAATAGTCTTTAGTAGGTAAATTGTTGCCATGTTAAGAGCGGCCGAAAGCCCGGTTCACCGTAAGGCGTAACTGTAATCGTTAGTTTATATATAAGAATCTAATTCTTTTTCTTAAAATCGCTGAAACACGTAAACTTTAGATCGATGGAAGTTGGTGGAGGTCATTTCCAACAACTTCTAAAATAAATCTTGACTGTTTTTCTAACTAAATTGCCGTTTTTGTTTTGTACCATAGTTATCTTTAAAAGCTAAATTCTCGAAAACGAATTTATGGATTTCAAAAATTGATACACCGTTGAAACGCAAATTATGTAAGCTTTTAAATGAGGTATCACTTAACCCCTAGTTTAATTTAAAAATTTTAGGGTTGGCACCCCTGCGGCTAGGAGGTTGAAGATATGGCGATCATTTCTTCGCCAAAAGTTGTCCCCATCGATCTAAAGTTTACGTGTTTCAGCGATTTTAAGAAGAAAATTTAGTATTCTGCTAAAGAAAATTTAGTATTCTGCTAAGCCTAGCTATTGAAATTATCATTCGATCTTAAGAAAGGTTGTGGTAGGGTCTTTTTGTGTTTTATTAAATTTGACATTTTGCAATTGAGGAAACAAATAAGATGGAAGGAAATACCGATAATTTGACGGAGAAGTGAAAACATTTGTGTGCAAAAAAAATCTTCCCAATTTATAATTCAGTAATAATAGGAATTTAATTTAAAATGGTAGCATACTGCAGAATATAAACGTCTGCATTATTTTTGCTTCCAAATTATTCATTCAAGCAATATGCAAATTGAATGTAATTACGAACTTCCCTTTAGCACAATTTAGTTAGATTTCGTTAAAAGTAATCATTTTCTTAAAAATTGAATTAAATTAAATAATATATAATCATAATAACTTTATTATAATCGAAACGTGAGATTTTAACATAACGTAAATTAAATATGTATATAATTTCAGATTTTTTTTACCTTCACATTTCACACAAATTTCAATCACAGAATATGTATCGGTAATGACACTGCAAAATTTATAATAGTTTTATTCCACTCTCTTTAGGAAATTTAATGATTATTTCTAGTATATACGTTTCGAGTAATATTTTGTTCAAATAACACGAAATAAGAACGTATATAATTATATGGCATTACATATTGTGTTCTACATTTGGAACATACATCTGTAATACATGTCTTTATACCATAACCATATGAAACTTTTGTGTTGAAACAAAAAGCTATTGTTGAAATAAAAAGCTTTTGTTCTATTATTATTAGTATTTATTTTAATTGTATGAATAAATTTAGTGTGTCTTTTGTTATTTGCCAATATTTTGCCCTGTCCCATGCATGTTTTTTTTTACCAGAATTTCGGTAATAATCTTATCCCATGTCCTCTTATTGCTTGTTTATAAAATATTTATCTTCAATTTCAATTTGTTGTCTTTTCTGCTGTAATGTCTGGGTCGTTCCTAACCCTGTCTCTTCTAGTTATGGCCTTTACTTTCCTCAAAATTTCATTTGCATTGTTTGGATTTTATTTTGTAATCTGTTGAACAGTATCCAACTTTCAATCCATGTAACAATGTTGGCCTTAATATGGTTTTTGCTTTCTTCGTTATGTTCCTCTGACTGAGAAAACTTCTATTCTATTAAGTCTCGTTTTTCTTTCTTCTTTACTTGTTTTGTTAGTTCATCCATAAGTACCATAAATAGTGTTGGGGTCAGCAGTCCTTGACGTAGCTGTCATTATAATTTAGAATTGCGTTTTCATATTTCCTGTTCTTATGTAGTTTATGTTCTGTTTAATCTCTACTGCTTTCCTCACTTTCTAAAACTTGACTGAATTACTTTCACCCAAAATGTGCAGCATGATGTGACTGAATTGAGAACTTAGATTACATAGTGTGAAAATGAGCATGGAAGATGTTTCTCTTGCAATATAAAATTATTGTGGCGACTACACTTCTCCATGCAAAGCTGGTTTAGATAGAGCCTGAGTTTACAAAATCCTATTGGTTGGAAGTCCTGGGTCCTCCATACTATACATTTCTTTTCATTTAATCACATCTGTAACTCTTCCATTAAGTGAGATCACTCTTGTCAACTAATAATTTTAAACAGCCTGCCTATATGTAATATAAAACTAAATTCTTCGTTTTAAACTCTTGTAAAATACTTATAGCAAAATTTTTGTTTGTGAGACTGAATATCTCTTGTATAAACATTGATTACAGAAAACGTATATCAGTGCTGCAGTCAGCAGTGGCATTGTGCGATTTCGTTTTTTAACAGCACAATCACATACTTTTTGTAGATCATGTACCGCAAACGTATGGTTGCATTCTCAAAACATACTTTATAGTTTTCTCCCTATTAGACTGTTATTAGATTGCGATACTGCAGTAGTCTGTATGAAAAGACATGACAGGGCTGATGAAAAATATTAAAAAAAAAAAAAAAACAAAAAACTAGAGGCTATAACTTTATACAAATTCCCAATTTACAAAGTTTTTTGCTGACGGAAATTTCCGTCGTTGGCAGCCAACCGTTAATGATGGCATTCTTTGTCTGTGAATACAAAATATATATGTATATTTATTTCTTTTGTTTATTTATTTCTTTCCTCATTATTACAGTCCTTATGTTTACAGAATTATGTTTCAATGATAAAGACCTTTCAAATAAGCGCTTTTACATATTCGTTAAATTCAGTTATCGTAACAAGCTGCTGTTGCTTGGAAGTCTTAACTAGCTAAAGACGGTACAAAGTACGAAGTAGAACACAATGTCCTAACGTAAGTTAGTTTCGCGAAGAGAACGTGATGAGAATTGTACGAGCAGAAAAAATATTTTATACAATCGATTTAGTCGTCGGTGTCTTGTACGTTTGGATCTAATTTTATTCTTCCCATTATTTACATTGAATTTGATGTCGCTTACAGACAACTTTTAACACAATTTTTAACTTAAATGCTTATACTTAAGTCATAAAAATGGTGTTAGTTTAATCATATTCCCGAGAAATTGTTTTATTTATTATTTCTTAGAAGCTTTATTAGTAAAATCTATTTAATTCATTTCTGATTAGCAAAATAATGTATTTTGTGATTGTTAAAACCTCGTCGTTTTATTTTGACATTAATTTCATCGCAATAGTGCTGATACTAATTAACGTGTCGAAATCAAACCTATCGCATACGTCGGACGCACTCAACTTGTGCTTATCAAATATTTTAACCTTCGATAACTGCTAATGTTTTTCCTCAACATTTAACCCTGATTAATTAAAAGCCCGTTGTAAATTATAAGCTATTAGAAATTAATGTTACCGTATGTAATTTATTTTGTATCGAACATTCAAAAGTTGCACCTGAAAGAAATGCGAAATGACTTCGCAATTTCAATAGATCATTCGGCGCATCAATTAAGCAACTTTCTGTAGGTCTCCGCAGTTTGGGGATATATATTTTTCTAGTATTATTTGAAAGAGCCTTGCTTTTACTATGTTGCCGGTCAGTACATTTTAGTCGGTTATTCCATAACCGTAAATTAGTGGGTAGAAAATTGTAACGATCCCCGCAGTGAATGTTAATCCTCCAAAATTGTTATTGCTTAAATATAAATTAAATTATAATTGAACGAAAATTTTTATTAAATATAACTAACTTTACAAAATAAAAGAAAACAAATAAAAATAAAGGTATACATTTATTTATTATAACTATAACATACTGTTTCTACAATTTTGTTCCTCGATATAATTTCCGTCATATATTCTTGAATTTTTTTCTCCATGCTTTCGTTTCTTTTTATCATTTGGGAATTCAGACATTGAGGTCCACAATAAATGCTGCGAATTTTAATATACGTTTCGACTTGTTCGTTCAAAAGTTATCATGATATATTCTTATTCCGTAGAATATTAAAATATTCCCGGAATAGCTTGCATACGCGTACAAGCGGCCATTACCCTTGCCAACAAATCCAACAAAATTGATATCATGTACCAGCTTGATTTACATGATGATCCTGCTTTTTATTTGGACATATTTGATTCCATCTAGTGCCAAACGGCTCATTTCCGGACATGAGTTTATTGACAAAAATTGCTTGTTTTGGTGTCTTTCATAACCACCTAAAGTTTGTCGGTCTAATTTTGGGACACCCTGCATGTAATATTATTTTAGTGAGAATTATCCTCATGATGACGTGAACCAATGATATTTTAAAACCAAGATCACATGCACCAATCAGAACAATCTTATACTGAAAAGATTACATGTGCTTTTCTTGCCGCTACGTCACAGTTTTTGACTTAGTAACCATGACAACTTTAAAAATACATTAAATGTCATTTTGACAAACGTCAATTTTATAATTCATTCGGTTAATTCTCCAACCAAAGATCATTCGTACTCAACTTTTGTCTGGCAAGATTTTTATTTATTCGCAATGATTGCTAATGGCAATTAAACTCGACCAATTTCGTCAAATTGGTCTCGTTTAATTGCCAAGCAACCACTGCTCATAAATGAAAATCTTTCCGACAAAAATCGAGCACTCATTATCTTACGTATGAAAATAGATATATTTGGGTGTGCGTGATAAAAATTATCACTAACATGACTACGAAATGATTCACATACATTTGTGGTTAAATACAAAGATGAACTTTTAGATGCCCATAATTGGGGTGGAAATAATGCCGCATCATCAATGTATGTTTCCGACAAATAATTTCTTACCAAGCCTGCTTCAAATGAAAACGGCAACCACGTCTAATAGCATTTGGCCAAACAGAACGAAGTGCTTTGTGAATTCCTACTTCAATGTCTGCCACAATTACTTTTGGTTGTAAAAGAGGAACCAATTGTTTTAATAGTTGAAAAGATGTTATGTAACTTTTTTTTATCTGGCAGTAGTATATTTTATCACTTAAGCCGCTTAAACTTTCCTGAGTCAATGACTGTCCATCAGAGGTCATTTTTGCCAATTTAGGTTACGGGTAAGGTAAGTTCTTACCTGTTAACATTTACATGCACCCTGCATATATCTGCATACATATTACCTGCATCAGAATCATCTTTCATGTTACCGCCTCGCTTAACTGCCGCAGCATATTTAGAATTTCTAAATAAATATGTGGGAAACCTATTAGAAGATCTGCCTCTGATTACTTGGCGAGATATGTGGTATCTTCATGATGGAGTCCTATCTCAATACTCCGGAGAAGTGGAGATGTGGTTTGGTCAGAATTTCCTATGGAGATGAATAGAAAGGTTTGGTGCAGTGTTGTGGGCCACTCGGTCTTAACCCATGCGATTTATTTTTTTGGGGCTACGTGAAACAATTAGTATAGTATAGTATCACTACCACTACAATCAGAGTTGAAGAGCTGAGAAACGGAACTGAAAATGTTGCGGAGGAAATGAGACGAAATCTAACAAAACTCAACAATCGTTGATTCGGCATACTGATGCATGCATTGGAATTATGGCCGTCATTTTGAGTCCCTCTAAATTAAGTGGTTTTTTGGTTGGGCAATAACTTATTTTATAATAAAGCTGGCAGTTTTTGATAAGACGAGCCTTTGTTGGTTGTCACTCTATAGTTTCTAGGAAATAACAAAATTTTTTTTAACTGTTCATTATCTGGTCTTATCAGTATAGCGTAGAATGTGCGTGGATGGAATTAATTTATCCATATTAATTTAACTAAAACGGACCTTTAAGTTCAATATTTCAAATAATTCAATGTTTCTCTACGTTATTTTACCTTGTAGGTAGGTATATCATTATTTTATTGAAAGTTACAATTTATCTGCTTTTATAAATTCAGCGTTTTGCAAGTCATTACGTTCTTTTAATGCATTCCATTTTTTGTCAATGGTTTTTAGAGCTAATATGATGGTAATATTTATATACAAAATATATCCCATTTATCCTTTCCCCTTAACTGTATGGCTATAAGATTTTCTGAATATTTTATACTCTGCCTAAATAATAAAAGTAAGTGATAACATTGATCAAAATACGCTCAAATTTATGAAAAATTGGAATTGAATGTCTCAATAATTTCATTAGTATTTACATTCGTGATAGGTTGTTTTTTTTTTTTTTTAATAAAGGAAAACGTTATTTCTTAATATAAATCTAAAAATTTGTCGTCGTTTTTAAACAATTACCGACAAGCCAGTAAATCGTTTTCCCCATTATCGAGGTAAAGTTTATAACTACAGAATTTCAAAACAGCAACGTGGAGTTACAAAATGAACTCACTGGTTGGAATAAAGGTAATAAATTTGATCCATTAGTGCTTTCCAGGCAACAAAGTCAGGCAAACAAAGTAACGTAGCGTCATCTATCTCAATTAATTCCGCATCTTAGTTGCTTTATCGACTCTTTTGCTACTACTCCAAGTGACATAAGTTCCGCCGACTTTTATAGCATTGTAAAACATATCTGAGAAATTCATTACCCAGAAAGCTTATATCTTAGAAGCCATAAATTATGGTCTTACACTTTATACACCGTATCAGACGTTAAGAAACTAGATAACGGCGTATTTTAATTAATGTAAGACTTCACTGACGCTAATAAAGGGACGCGAGAAATGTTATATACGTTAGTTGTATAAAAAAATTCAAATTCATTATGTGTGTTTGGTTGATATCTAAAAACAAATGCATGACAAATATTATGAAAGAAGAATTTTATTAAATCTCATCCTAGATTTAATAAAATTTAAAAATAATTGGTAGCTTTTTGAACAATACATTTTCTTTCCTTTCACATAACGCAAACGGAGGTATATTATGTATGAAACGTTCCCGACGAAAAGAATATTTTTACAGGAAAAATACGGACGGCATGAATACCTTTATATCTGGAGTGCTGATGGCACTGTATATTGCTTCTTTTGTAAAGGAAAGGTTTTGTTTTTCAGTCCAGTAAAAGAAATGTATACTTTCATCCTACTTACATTAATCTAATGCCTATGTCACGCCTCTTATTAATTGAAATCAATTATAAAGCAATAATTTTGAAAACAAATGAATTGTTAAGCTAGTTTCTATTGGTACAGCATAAATTGCAAGTTGTTGTAAAACTTTAACTGAAATAAACTCTTCTGTAGCTTGTAAATGTTGTACTAGTATTTTTCCTTATTTAAACTTTTTTTACCGCAAAGTATCCCATCGTCTTATAAACTTAGTCACACTTGGGAAACCCAAAGCCAACTTTACCGACCGGATCGTTTTTATGTAGGAAACTTTCCACCAATTGAAATTCGTTTCTTTTTGTCCTAGACTCAATATCGACCTGCGATATTTCCCATCCTACCACTATATGTATTCATACTTCTTTTTTATCGAATGTCTATCCGGTCCTTTTCCATTTCAGCAATAAATTAATTTAGTCCGGCATTTTTCTTTAATTAAAAGGAAACGCTATATATAAAAATGACTGTTTCATTTTATTTCATATAGAATACTGAGCAAAGCACTAAAAAATAATATAATAATACGTACTTACTGACAACTAACGTTACCAAAGTTTTGAAATCAAATAACTTGTAACAGATGTAGTTTATACCGCAAATAAAGTTCATGTTTAAAATCGTCTAGGGAGAGCGACGTGTTGTTGGATGGACTATGTATTATCAAAGTTTTCCTGGACGACCAGTAAATAAGTGAAATGATTGTAATGTGTCGCTCAGGACTGGACTTGTTAGAGTCGACCCATGTCACCTGTCAACCCCCTACAATGTTTATCTTGCGATTCTTACGTTTGGGTTTTGTTTGCGCGTCGGTTTCCTCCGGAGTGTATTTTACTTTGCGATATTTTAGATGGGTCCTTTGGGAATACAAATAACTAAAATATAATCTTAAATATTAAAATGGGTTCCCATATATCGTGGATTAACCCTACTTTAATTTAGTATCCTGTTTGTGATCTATTGCTTCTTTTTATTTTAAGACGCGTATTGCCACTGAGCATGTTTCATATTGATATTTTTATTATTTTCGTTACTTGTTAGAGATATCTTTTAGAAAATGTATATTGCTTGCGTTTGAGTTTTATACTCAAATATAGTTGTATATTTTTTTCTCTTCTAAATCAAAAAGATTGGAGATTGTGGCTGTAAAATATACAAAAAACTAAAAAAATACCTTACAACAAATTTAGAATACTCTAAATACGTATTTCGGCAACTAAGTTGCCATCCTCAGTAGAAAAAACTAAAAAGGAATCAGTGTTAAATTAGTGTTTCTAGCTAAGGTATCACCTTTGAAGATATGCTCTTCACCAGATCACCAGTGGGTTAACACTGTCAGTTTAACCCACTGTGGATGGCAACTTAGTTGCCGAAATTCGTATTTAGAGTTTTCTAAATTTGTTGTGGTAAGGGATTTTTTTAGTTTTTTGTTTATTCTCTTCTAGTTTGTCGTGGGACTGATTTGTATTGCTGTTCTTATATACTGTTTTTATATTGTGATCTTTAAATATATTGTATTATTCTGTACGTTTCCTTTCCAGCGTATGTGAATTTTGCCCATTTTGTATTTTCGGTTATATCTTGTATTTGGCTTGAGTTATTTTTTATGTTATTCATTGTTTTATTTACGATGTTTTCATTGTATCCATTGGATTTAACTACCGGTTTTTGATATTTATTTCTTTATTGTATTCGTCTTTATTATCTCTTGTAATCAGGCTTCTAATTTTTGATATTTTATTTTGTTTCTGGTGCTGTTTCGATTTTACACGTTTCAGATAGGTGCAATATGCGATTTACTTGTCTTTCTCATTTTATGTTTGCTTCTTTGTTCTTCTTTCTTTACTTTTGTAGAGTAGTACTTTGGTGCATAGATTTATAATGACGAATATAATTATTATGTTTTGGTTTACTGTGATGTTTTGTAAAGTTTTTAATAGTTATTAGTTTTCTTTATTTACTAAACAATAGAACATAAACAGGTAAACCTAAAGCTATGTACATAACCTAAATCAGTTAAAAAATATATATTACAATCTTAAGTGGAAAAATAAAATTAAAAAAAAGGAAAAAAATAGAAAAGAAATGACAAAATATAATTATAAAATCGTATTTAAATATAATCACTGTAACTTCACATGAGAGGATTTTAACCTTGGTTTTATTTTTAAAATAATGTGTAGAGCAATTAAAAATGGGAATTTTTCTTTAAACGAATAATTTTATATTTGTACATGGGTCTACTAATAAGGTAGTTCATACAAGGACTACAAGCTGGGATAAAATTGCTATTACGAACACAATGAAAAGAAACATTCAGTTTTATGAATGCCGATAGAATCAAAACAGTTATTGTATAATTTCATATAAGCTGTGCTGAACAGACAGGATTTTAAAATGAACACTTTAATTGATGTCCAATGAAAATTTAAATTTTAAGTGTAGATATTTAATAATTCTCATCTGAACTGATTCAGATCTCTTAATGTCTTAACGTAGGTATCGTGGATTTCAAATTACAGAAGTATAACAAGCAGTACATACAATGAATATACAGTGCGGGTGTAAAGTAAGGAATAAAATTAGTTAAATACAACGAGGGTCAAATGTACATTTTCGGAAAGATCATTCTAGCAGATCTATCTAGCAGTGACACAATTTTTTAAATCGGTCGATTAAAACAAAAAAAAACGCTATAAATTACTTACTTTTTGGACGAAACCAAAAAGTTGCGTAATAGTCTGGCATAGTTCGTGTGCCCTCCATCCTGCTGGTACAATAATGAGCGATGTGGCAAGTTTGGATCTAATGGATTTGGGTATATTTGAGCTAATGCGGGAACTAACTCTTCCCTCAAAAACTTTAAATACATTTCTCCTGTTAGGTTACCCTCCAAAAAATATGGACCCTAAATTCTGTCTTCCACTATTCCCGCGCAAACGTTTCTGCGTTCTGCGTATGATGTTGTCGCATCCAGTGGGGATTTTCGGAGGCCCAGTATCGTAAGTATTGACAATTAACTTCTCCATTAATGGTAAATGTTGGTTCATCCGAAATAATATTCTGGCCGCTTAATCGTGATTTCGATTGCACATTTCCATTGTTTCCCAGAACTCTAAGCGGTGATCTGGATCATCTTCTTCATCTTCATTCTCGGGATGTTCGATGTGGAATTTCTTGTAAGGGCGAGTAGCGTATCAAGCCTAGTGTCAAGGGAGAACCTTAGGCGCCCAGTTCTGGGCCGATCCCTAATATTCCCATCTTCCCAGAAATTGCCATTTTACTCTCGCCAACATTTTTCCTTTTTTTATCCTGGCGTAAGCTCATAGTCAGTTAGCAGTCGAATCTTTACCTTATTCCTTATTCTAGTTTCAAATCAGTATTGTTCTAAAATCACTATTTCATATTACTATACTATAATCAAATTTTTCTTTTATTACTAGTTTTAGTTTAGTTTAAGTTTTTTAAGTTTGTTGAGCTTCACTTATGTTAGAGATCATTTAAAATTAGTTTACATTAGTTTTAGTTTACAGTTTACATTTAATTCCTATTAGGAGTAAGGAGGAGGTGGAGTAATAAAAAGAAAATTAAAAATTATTGTTATTAAAAAATCAATCACACAATTTTGCGATGACATTTTTCCCAGTGGTATTTTCTCGGGTATATTTCTGGTAATATTCTTTCCGCCCAACATCAAACTCCAAGGAACTTTAATATTTTAAAATATGAAACTTCTTAGTTATTTAATATACATTCACATTATTCGTTCTACTACTATGTTCCCAACAGAAACATTTTGCGAAATCAATAAGCGCTCATTTCAAATACAATAGATGCGTTTAGTATGTACATCGTTTCGTATACATACTTAATATAAACGGCTTATTCATTGAATATTATATGCGGCTCGCTCACTTCGCTTCCTGTTGTTTAAATATTCTGACCATTAATCAATACCGCATTGCCAATAAGATTATGGTAATTATTTACATAGTTCTTGACATTTTCATTTAATATTGTCACTCAACCATATTTCAATACATTCGAAATACATATTTGTATGCAAAAAATATAATGGTTACCTTTATAAATAAATTTGGGTGAAAAGTGGTAAAAAAGTATGTGTCTAATAATAAATATAAAAATATAAAATTATGTGAAGCTGTAAGTAGTGAATAAGTATCTTTACTAAAAATTGGATACGTGCAGGTATGATCCAAATTAGACTAACTAGTTTCTTTTACACACGTTGTTTATTTTTATATAATCTAATGTAGCGCTTACGTATCTTTATTCACTTTTCCTATATTATATAGATATTCTATAAGTCATAGTTTTTGATAAGAAATAGTTCTGTTTGAATTTATTTCTTATAGAAAAGTTTGGAATTGACTTCTGTAGTCAATATTTCTATAGTGACAAGTGTTGTCTTACAGTTACCTTAACCCTTAACCCTTTCAGTCCCCATGTAGTCAATTAACTACATTGAAATTAATATTTTTTTTATCTAGACGTTAGAATCAGTTACTTCACACTGTAGTCAATTGCTTACACGTTGTTTTTACCGGATTAGTCATAAAGGTGACACCTAGTATTTAAAAGTCGAATCTGTAAAATACTTTCTATAAACAAATTTACATTAGTGGCCATATTGCATTACAGGACGCTATAAGATCAGCTATAATAATTGACACTGATGCGACACGAGTTCCGAAACGTTCGAAACATAGAGATAAAAGTCTAAATGTGCGAGTAGAATAATAAATAAATAAGTTTGTGAGTTTATCAACCCGATTCTAATTTTCAAAAACCACTGTAATCATTTGACTACTTCGTGACTCAACGGTTACAACACGTAAGAAAAACATAACCTAACTTAAAAAAAAAACGCCATTATTATTTATTTATTTTGGAAAATAATGAATCGTAAACNCCGTTTCTAATTTTCAAAAACCACTGTAATCATTTGACTACTTCGTCACTCAACGGTTACAACACGTAAGAAAAACATAACCTAACTTAAAAAAAACGCCATTATTATTTATTTATTTTGGAAAATAATGAATCGTAAACGTCCATTGACTTACGAGGAACTCGTAAATTTGGTGGAAAATCTGTCCGACATCGAAGACCTCACCGACGATGACGAAAATGACGTACCTGAAGAATTTGAAGTAGGTGGCTTTAGAGGTACATCCCACCTTTCTAGTGGCTTTTTCTCTAGTAATATTTATTATTATGTTATAGCTGAGTTAGATGACCAAGACGAGAACGTCTTGAAACAAGAGGAAAACAAATCTCACATGTCTGAACCTGACGATTTTTCCGAAATATTTGAAGTAGGTGAGTCAGATGAACAAGACAAGGACTACTTGAAACAAGAAGGAAATGAATATAACGTGTCTGAACCTGAGGAACCACAACCTGGCCCAACCCATTTTTTTTTCATTTTTCTATTGCTCACTACCTACAAAATTATTATGTCGTAATTTTAACATTGAGTCAGTGTAGTCATTTTACTACATACCCTAACTCCCCAAGGGGGGAGGGCATTGCAATTGCCATCAAAAAATTTCAAAAAAATCAATTAAATAATGGTGCAAAAAGCAAAATTTGCGTTTGAGTAGAAAAAAATTGTGACCGAAAGTGTTAATAACAAAATCGTAAAAATGTTAAAAATCACCAAATGTAGAGAAACGAATTACATTAAACTTGAATTTGATTCCTGTAAATTATGCTCTAATAATTATCAATTTCTGACATGTAAATTTGTTGCAATGAAAAATATTTTTTATTATACCTAATTATAAGCGAACGAAATATATCTACACCATAGAAGAAAACATTTTCATCATTGAGGCATATTACCGATCTAGACAAGTTATAAACTTCTTCTCGCTACTCGCTATTTTCCTTGGTCTACCCACCCTTACAATCTATTATCAGAATGCTATGATATTTATAGAATAATTAAGTGTTATCCAGAACATTTGTAATGTGTTCTAATAAGTTTAAAACCATATACGTATAAATAATAAATAGCAAAAATTGGTAGAGCTATATGCAACATATATGAGAGCTATATGCGACATAAGCAATATGTCGATGGGGCCATACAGAGAGATCCAAATTGATTGAACGTGCTGCATAGACATGTTTTGTGCTGCTTGGTTTAGTTCATTTCAGTTCACTTCAGTTTATAGCTATAACTATGTCGTAAACGTCAAGAAAAATTTGGACATGGACTTGATTATATTTAAAAATGGACGACCAAGATATTCAGAACAGTAAGAAATGTTAGGATGTAAAAGCTTAATTGCTCTAAATGAATCAAAGCCATGTTTAAATGTATAATTTACTCTTAATTTGATTTATATTGCCTTTGTTCATGTTTGTAGATTTTATGGGAATTCTTACCTTGTGAACAATGTTTTTGTTGTTGTCATTTTTAAAACTTATGACTAATTAAGTTAAAACTATTTATTAAAAAATATTTAAAAAGTCTTTTACATTTTAAAATATGTTTTGCACGACGCGTTTCGATTTTCATATCATTTTCTATTCCTGTATTAGGCGTGTCTTTTTTACCACGAACGACCGAAATAGTATGGTACTCGCAGAACAATGTTGGTTTCTGGGTTATTACCCGTCGTCAGTACGGCTATTGTGAGCGACTAATACTTACCGGGCTAGCGACCTATGCCCGGCCTTATGGCCAATAAGCAGACACTGACTAATGCTAGTGCACTAACCGATATGTGTCGCCGTGCATTTGTTAATTATTTCATTCAAATTTTTTCTTTCGCTCCAGAATATGATATAAGACACTTCCCGAAACTGGGATAATGCAAATCAAGCTTTAAATTACAAAATTTTTCAGTGTTTTTCAAAACTTGGGTTTTTACCATGTTATTTTAAAAAATTCAATACCTCATCCAAGATGTTCCTTATTTATTAAGTTTGTTTGATAAATTGCCAAAATTTGTTATTCATAATAATGATCCGGGACTGGTGTAACGGAAGGTCGTGTCGAGGTTGAAGTCGCCGCGTATTAGACATTCGTTAATTGGCAGTCACTGTGGACCACCCAATTAGAGTAAAGACCAAATTACTGTTAGGTGTTTGAATAACTTGAGCACTTGGCGCTTGTGAAACACTCGGCGTTGACGAATGGGTAAAGTTTTTATTACATTCTTTAATGAAAAGATTAACTTAGTTGAATTTTCGTTTATAGTAATAAAGGAAAGAAAAAGTAAAATGAGCATTTATATTAAAACATTAAAAAAAAAGGAAGTTTCACAGTGTAAAATATCGAATTTATTTCAAAATGTATTAAAAGTTTGAAGGAACCAAGTTACAGCTTTAATTTTCGGAAATATGTAACTTGATTTTTAATAGCAATATATAGTAATATATATGTGTATTAGTGTAACAAGGTTGTTTTATTACTCTAGGATGTTTTCAAACTACTTTCAAACAACTTGATGAAAAACCATAATATTAGCTATAATTATACTTATCTTCTATTCTTGAGCAATCAACCAATAAAACACGAAATTGTAATAAATTATATTTATTACGACACAGATCTTTGTCAAGCAATAAATATATTTGACATATGTTAATTTTACTATGGAAACCTTTTTTTTTAACATAGTTTACTATAAATTTGTTTCAACAATTAATTTAAATAATGAATAAAAATATAATTAATGAATCAAACCTTTCATTTTCTAAGCCCTATTCCTCACGTTACGACTTCTATATACTCAAGCTATAAAAAAAGGTTTCCATAGTAAAATTAACATATGTCAAATATATTTATTGCTAGACAAAGATCTGCGAAACACATTTTTATATTTTAATAAATATAGTGTGTCGTAATAAATACATTTTATTACAATTTCGTGTTTTATTGGTTGATTGCTCAAGAATAAAAGATAAGTATAATTTCAACCATATTCAACCAAGAACTAATAATGTTAGCTATAATAAAACACTGTTTCGATTTTCACTATTTATTTGTCGTTGACAATTGTTTGGCCAACATTTTAGAAATTTGTTCCAGTTCGAGAAAACGGGTAATTGCAGCGTCAATAGGTAGCACTAATAGCGGGGGGTTAAACGGTAATTTTAGTTGAATCCGGTCCGAAGTGAGTACATATATACTACCAAAATGCCGCTCGGAATTACGCTTTTCATATGAGGTGGGTTTATCATAATCCTCAATTTCTTGGAACCTTTGATTTTGATTGTATAAGATATATTGAGCGTTATTACAATTACTTTCAAAACTTGAAATATATATTGCATTTATGCGTTTTCTGTAGAATCGGTCCCTTTATTTTTAACGGCAATTGGGATGAACAAGACCTGTAAAAACAATTCGTTTTCTCACAAAATGTCTATTTAACTTGATTTATGAAAATGTGGGAACTTTAAAGAATTTTCAAACATGACAGATGTGTGGTTGTTAGTAAATTTTGTATTATTTAAAGCAGAACTGAACAAGAAATGTTTACTTTGTATGCATTATATTTAGATTTGATAATTAATTTGTAATAATTTTCAATAGGGCATTGATTGATTCCTGAAATAGGTATAGGCAGGATTTATTAGCAGTACTGAATGCTATTTTGAAAAGCGGCAAAATGAATTCGCAATGTATGTTTTGAAAATTACGAGGTCTTTTATTAAATGGATATAAAAGTTTTAAATTTGTTGTCACGTTCTGTACAAATTTAGCTAACTTTCTTGGTATAATTTATTATATGAAAGAATGAATCAAAAACGCCTTCTACAAATTTTATAAATGGACGTTATTACATCTCCGTTGCGATCTACGAGATTTTTATTCAATTTGGTAACCACCACACATAGCAATTTATTTCTGTATAGAGTACAGATGTTATTTCAATGTTTCCAATTTCTTTCATAAATGGAAACGTATCTGAACAAGTGCAGTTTAATGTGAATTTTAGGTCTTGTCTATCTGCGTCGGTGACCGTAAGCGGCGGCGTTCCAGATACAGAGGGTGCTGAATTAGAGGTTTCCGGTCGCGGACGAGCGGCGCATTCTTATCAGCCAATTAGACGCTGCAAATTCAGGCGCCGGCTGCTACGATAATAACAAAATAGCACCACGTAGAATGTTATCTCCGTTCCACCAATTCTAGTCGAATGGCAGCGTTTTTACACATTCGCTTTGTTTTTCCCTTTGTATTCTCGCGCTCGTCAACTTTATTAGAATTCTGGAAATGCTTTTTTCCTTACGTTTTCTATCCTTAGTTTTTTAAATACTTTTTGAAATAATCATATTGTTTTCGTCAGACAATTTGCATCAAACGTGACGTTTTAATTTGCTTTAATGGGTCTTATTTCATCCCAGCGTACGATGGAACGATCCAAAGATAATGTTTGTCTTTCATTATGTGGTAGATTGATATTCTGTTTGAAGTTCTGCAAGTAGGGATGATTTTGCATTTAGGTCGGTAAGCTTAATCAACTAAATGTAATTGTACTCCAAAAGCATCTATTACACGAAATAGTGAATACCAAGTATTTGATTTAAAAAGCTTTTATCCATTTCTTTGTCAGCGTGCTTTAAACAGAAGAACATTATACAGCGTGTTCAAAGTTATCTGCGCACTATTGCTATTTTCGTTATTTATGGAGCTACAGAGTCGGTTAAATTAGCAAAGATGCAGTGATTTTTCCGCTGATTACAACGGTCCACACAAAAAAACAATTGCGCATGACATTTCAGAGCCAACTCAGATAATTAGATTTTTTTTAATGGAACAGCCTGTATATTTATGTAGCAGTCGGTAGAAAATGAAATGTTGCACAAAATCTTCTTATACTACTATAACCCAGAAATGAAAAACAAAAGAGCTACGACGACATTAATACAGGTCACCGCGCACATGGGATAACTTCGTTATTAGAGAAGCTACCGTGTTGGTCAATACATCAAAAATGTGTAGTTTTTTCTACTGATTACAATGGCATACTCAAAAAACAATTGCCAGTCGCATTTTCGAACTGCTTGCTTTGATACTCATTTACTTATTTTATATTAAAATTTGGCCTTTCATCTTACGGTTGTA
>JAFFZR010027610.1:0-24060 GCA_018397195.1 Lethrus apterus | reverse complement strand
TTGGATAAAATATTTATTTCTATTGAAAGAAGGAAGTGGAGTTTTACCCGTTGTACACGTTTTTTGGGGTGGGGGGGGGGGGCATAATTTAAATTCGTACAAATATTTTAAAATATTTGTACGTGTAAAACTGGTAAAAATCCACTTCCTTCTTCCAATAGAAATAAATATTTTTTCCAAGCTTAATAGATAAACCAACCACAAACTCCCAACCCAACCACAAATAATATGTAACTAAAACAATTTCTTCTTTCCAATAAATTGTTTATTATAATCCACTCTTTATCGACATTCTCTCTAAATTAAAAATTATTTTTTTAACGCAAACGGCATCTAACACGTAGGTATTTAAACAAAACAAACAATAAAATCACGTTTTCCTCCCGGCAGGACAGTAAACAA
Source organism: Lethrus apterus (assembly GCA_018397195.1). Classification (NCBI taxonomy): domain Eukaryota; kingdom Metazoa; phylum Arthropoda; class Insecta; order Coleoptera; family Geotrupidae; genus Lethrus; species Lethrus apterus. Next base: position 23,658 of record JAFFZR010027610.1, on the reverse strand, counting down.
TCGCCAACCTTCGTCCACAAAATGGATTCAATTTCTGTCACTGTCAACAAAAAAAAAAAACAAATGAAAGTCGAAAGTATAATTTTCTGTCAACGTCGACGTCAATTTAAAGGGGCCAGATGAAGCAAAAATAAAAGAAAACATTGGATTTACTGCAATGTTTTAAGAAAATTTCGTATAAGTGTCTTTTTAAAAAGGAACATACCTCGAACAGTTTCTTTTTCTCGGTGTGGACGTCAGTACAGGGTTTTAACCAGGATGGAATTTTAACTAGAAATTTACCGCTGTATGCCCGGAAAATCCGCCACTGTATTCATATTATATAGACGGGCATTGTTCGCGTCAGTTAATGGCGGTCATAGCAGTCAATGCATGGACAGAAACGAGGCCCCTATGAATCGGCATAATGGATACGTACGGTCGAGTCACTCGCCCATCAATCAGCTTTATGATCGTCGGAGTCAGATACGCGGACCGAATGACACCGCCGTATCATAACGATCTCATTTATGGCGCATTAAATCCGTTCAGAAGAGCGTACGAACGAACGGACGAATGAATGAATGAATAAATAAATAGAAACGCGATATGTGGAATAGATACATTTGTTCGTCCGACGCTACCTGCGATCGATAACCCGATATTTCATTGTTAGATTACGCTTCGAACGCCTCCGGAATATCGACGAAGAAAACATAAATTTTCTTACTATATATACGGCTACCCATTTTTTTGTGACTCACCGATGGTGTCTCGCTTAGCTTAAGACATGTTTTCCAAACTGTAGGGTGCGAATATCCCAAAAACAAATGAAAATAGGTAGAATTTCTTTACGAATAAGCAACAGATTGTGTAACTTTACTTCAATTTAGCAGACTTTGTATTGTTATTTGGAAATGTAAGAAGTTTGCAGAATACCAAGTGGCAAGGTACCTGACACCGAACTCTCCGGTACATTTAAAGACTATATTTGCAATGTTATTCTTCTCGCTACCTTTTTATACGAAAATTTACGTTGTCGATGTGTGTCACGGTATATTTATTTTATTGCCGCCGGATAAATGAAATTTTTTTTGTCATCGCGCTTCGGCAACAGCTCTTATTTTCTTTATTGCCCCCCTTCCCCATTGGTACGTTTTGAAACTTTAAATATTATTATTATTATCTTATATTTAATTAAATAATTCAAACTCATTTAATAATTGGGAAATATTCCAACAAAAATTTGAACGGTTCTGGATTTCATCGACCATTTAAAAACAATCAATTTAATTTGTGGCTAACTTCAAGCAACTGAAAGTCGCTCTGTGATAGGTCGAAAAAATTTTGAATCATTCTGAATCGTTCCGAATCGTTTGTTGGAACAGACCTATCATTATTATAATATAATTATAAATGCAAATTTTACAATTTGAGCATTAATTACGAGTCCAACATAATTTAACCAATCAAGAGTTTAAATTTTTAAAAAATCCAAAATTTGCTATTGAAATTTTTTACGTGGCGCCATCTAACACTTAACTTCAAGAACTAAACACTTAACTTGTTTGTTGTAACCATGTTTTACTTTTTTAATTTATTTCTTTAATTTATGACGTGCAAAATTTAAACGATCGATTAGTGCTTAAATTAAATTAATCAGGCTGTATAATAAATTGTTTGCCTAAAATTTCTCATATATAGTGGCGCCATCTATCGAATATTAACATAACTGTAAACTTCAAATGCAAATGTCTACATTTTACGAATTTCAGTTTAGGCATTAATTACAAAAATTACATTTAATTAAAACAAGGTTTCGTCGATTTCGTCGAAGGCTAATTAGTATATTTATTCGTTTTATTATAAAACTGTCGATAAGAACGAAATCTACTTTGTTTAACTAGCGGACGACTCTTGATGTTGCGGCGCTCACTGATAGGTGGAGACGCACATCAGTTTGTTATAAATCTACTTTTACCGATGGTTACGAAATGTCAATTACTGTCAATTGTGGACAAAGATGTTTACAAACAATGTTTAAACAATAGATTTTTGACCATTGTATCAAAATTACAGTTAAATAAATAACTGCAATGTCGACGACGAACGCAATTTTAAAACAACCTTTCAAAATTATCGAAATACCTTTAAATAAATTTAATGAAGAAGCCCTTCCGCACCATTTACTTTTGTATGAACAACACAAAAACGCAGTCCATAAAGTAAGTTGAAAGCATCGAATGATTGAGTTTCACATACTCATTAAATAACAATCGTACCTAAAGAATATTTTTGTATTTAAGTTTATGTCGGAAAAGAACACCGAACAACTCAGTCGAGAAATTAGCAACAAGAAACGCGTAGTAAGACAATTAAAAGACCTTGTGTACGAACTAGATACCTTACGAGCCCGAGTTGAAGATGAAGACTTGGACAAATTCGACACGAAAACCTTCGCACTCCGTAAATCCATATCTTCAATCATCAAAGACTATGGAGGTTAGTACAAAAACTTTCCTACTTCCACGACTAAAATAACATTTTAGCCCTGCAAAAATCAGCAACTCATTTTCTGGACTCGCAGAACGAAATCAATGAGAACATCGAAAACGAAAACCCGTTCCTCGGAGCAGAACGCCTACAAATCACCACGGAAAACCTACAACAATTGAAGCTGCAAGAAGATCAAGACAAATTAGAATGTGTCGAAGCTTTAAACGAAAACATAGAAGATTTACACGGGATTTATCGGGATTTGAACACAATGGTGCAAAATCAACAACCGATGGTCGATGTGATCGAGGAAAACATTGAAACTACCAGTGTGCACACTTACGAAGGTTTAAAACAAATTATCAAAGCTTATAAGTGAGTATAATGTTTGAAACGAAATAGAATTCAATGTTTTTTTTTTTTAGGTTGACAAACGCCACATATCCTGTGACTGGGCTTGTTATTGGTGGTTTGGTTGGTGGACCGATTGGTTTAATAGCGGGTTTAAAAGCGGGAGGATTGGCTTCGTTGGGGTGTGGAATTGCCGGTTACACTGGCGGTAAATTGGTTAAAAAATTCAATGATAAATCCATAAACGTCGAAGATGAAATCACTGAAGAAGTTACGAATCAAACTGGTGATAAAAAGGATATATGACAGTGCGTTTTGATTTGAATTTTAGTTTTAAATTTGTATGAAAATGTACATTTAAGAAAGAAGCTTACATTTAATCTTAGTTGCTTAATTTTATCGGCAAGGATAAGTGCTTTATATGACATTTTTTATGTGATTTTAAGTGTACATTACGTGAATTGCTATAAGGCACATTTTCTTCTAATAAGTGTGTAATTTCTTATCAAGAATTACAAGTAATATACGACTTTGTTTATCTTTACTATAATTAAAATAAAATTCTGATGATTTTTGTATTTTTTTTTTTTTACGGAGTGTAATACTGTAACGTTAACTTGGCATTTAAATAAATATTTCTAAAGCTCCAAAATGTGTTTAAATCAATTATCCATTTATTAATTGTTTAAAACTGCTAATTAGTGATCCGTTTTTAATTTTGTGGTTATGTGCGACTCATCCAGAGATAAAAATTGTACATTCCTCCATTGTCGTAAAACTACCAACGCAATGTCTTATTTTTATTTTCGTGCTTATCATCGAACAATAAAACAATAAAATGCGTTGTAAACGATACTAAGACATTCAAGATGTTGGGAGCTTTGTTAACGACTATCCTACTAGGCTTGGTTTTTTACGGCTTATTTTACACAATTGTACTATGTTTCGTAGACTGCGACGTCCAATTGGCTTTCTACGAGAAATTCGGCAAATCGGTCCGTCGACTTAAAGGTAAAGTTGTGTTTATAACAGGAGCTTCGAGTGGAATCGGAGAACACACAGCCATTACTTTTGCAAAGCATGGGGTGAAATTGGTGCTCACCGCTAGAAGAAGGGACGAATTGGAAAGAGTGAAGCGCAATTGTTTAGGTAAGTAGGAATCGATAAAACCACACCAAAAACTAACCGATCGCAGCTGTTTCAAAGGGGTTGTTGACTGATGATGACGTCCTCGTACTTCCCATGGATATGTTAGACATACAATCGCACAAAACATATTTCGATCGGGCAGTCAGACATTTTGGAGGTGTCGACATCCTCGTGAACAATGCTGGAAAATCACAAAGGGCCTTTTGGGAAAATATCGAATTGCACGTCGATCGAGAGATGTTTGAACTTAACGTGTTCAGTGTGATTAATTTATCACGTATCGCTATCAAATACTTTCTTAAAAGAGGACACGGACATATTGCTGTGACTTCGAGCATGGCTGGTATCATCGGGGTCCCATATTCGGCATCGTACACTGGATCAAAACATGCCATTCATGTAAGTTGTAATTGTTTCCTTTGTAAATGATTTAATTGTCATTTTAGGGATATTTTAATTCTTTGAGAACGGAAATGTTAGGAAAAAATATACCGGTAACACTTTTATGTCCCGGACCCGTGTTTACCAATTTCCTTTCAGAAGCTTTAACTGAAAAACAAGGAGAGGTAACTTCATTTATTAATTTAATACAGTGTGATCGAAAAAAAATCAAAGTAAGCCATGAACAAAAATCGGCATGTCTACTTAAACCACTATTTATTTCTTAATGTCAAATTGACGTTTCTCAATAATGTTTTTCAAACAAATCAAAGCTTTTCTTTCAGAATCCTATTTTAGAAATGGAAATGAAACATGAAACGGTAAATGGCAATATTCTTACATTGCCTGTTATGAAGAATTTGATTTATTTGGACATTTTTGAATAAATAGTGGTTTAAGACATGTCGATTTTTTCATGGCTTTGACTAATTTTTTTTGATCAAATGTTTTCAATAACAGTTGTTTATTTAGAAATACGGAATATCAACACAACCAACCGATAAACGAATGACAGGCGAAAGATGTGGAGAATTATGTGCAATAGCAATCGTTAATAAAGCTAGTGAAGCTTGGATGAGTATTTTTCCACTGTTGCACTTTGCTTACATCGCCGTTTGTTTTCCGCTCGTGTACAAATGGTAAATTTTAAAATTAACATTTTTTTTATTTTTCCCCTGTAGTTTTTTGAAGGTTGCTGGTGCGGAAACTTTATTCAAGTTGCGCGATAGCAGAAACACGACGGTGCTCACGGAGGTATATACAATTTAGTTTAAGATTTAGTTTTACGTTATTTATTTTCTTAAATGTGTAGATTTTAGACTAACAATGTGCGTAATGATCTATTTTCAGGAAAAAAGAACTATGTAACTGGTGATGGTTACTTTTCTGTACTTTTGTATGTACATCAAGTACATGGTATCATCGACTTTGCTTTTAGTTTTAAATGCACATCCTTTTAAGCTTTTTCTTAGTTAGCACCGTAATCACTAGTAATCAATTAAAACGCTTTTTTAATCATGCATTTAACCTTTTCTTTAGTTTTAAAAATATAAATACATATTCCTGACACGTGGGTATTGTAGACACATGCAGTTGGTTTTGGGTTGCTTATGTTTATTCTTTTGCAAGCTGTGTGTATAAAACTATTTTTGTATATTGTAATAGTATTTATAATAAATTGTTAAAGACATTCGTCGTTTGATTTTCATGTATTTGATTTATTTATATTGTAGTATTAGTTTCAAATTTAAAATTGGCGCGTTAAGGCATGTGGTGGTGTGCAGTGTTGCCAACCCTACCGATTTAGAAAGCAATCTACCGATTTACGACCATCATCTATGGGTTTTTAGGACCCTTTTTTCAGTCATATATTTCTTTAAAATAAGGTGACCAATTGTACTCCTTTAAGGCGTTTTCTATTGAATTTCTATCACGGAGCAAACCCAACTAATATCGCCTTTCAATCACAGAGCGAACCCAACTAATATCGCCTTTCAACATCTACATCGGAAAAGCAATAAAAAATTTCTTTGTCCATTTCTGCCTCTAATTTTCTAACCTACCTTACGAATTATTCTACCGACTTCTTCATAACAGGCATCGTAAGAATATTGTCATTCACCGTTTACTGTTTCATTTCCATTTCAAAAACAGAATTCTAAAAGAAAAGCTTTGATTTGTTTGGACAACATTTTTGACAAACGTCAATTTGACATTAAGAATAAATAGTGGTAAACCACTATTTATTCTTTACTTACTTTACTTACTTATTCTTTACTTAAAAGTAAAGACATGCCGATTTTTGTCATGGCTTACTTTGATTAATCTTTTTTTCGATCTCACTGTATTTATGTCCGAATGTTTAAGAAAGAAACTTTTGTATTTATGCAGTAATATATACATAATTAAAAAAAACGCTCCACAATATATCTTTTTTCTACATTGTAAATCTAATTAATTGTTTTACGAATTTGATATTAGGTCTGTTCCAACAAACAGTTCCAAATGGTTCGGGATTTCATCTACTAATAAAAACATTCAATTTCATTTGTGACTAATTTCAAGTAAGTGAAATTCACTCTGTGATTGGTCGAAAAAATCCGGAATCGTTCCGAATCGTTCGTTGGAACAGACCTATTAATTATTGTACAAGAAAATACAGTTTCACGTTTTTCTTATTATTTTCGGTCTTTATTCATAATCTGTCATGTTTTAGTATGTTTCATTGCGTTGTTTTTTTTATATTTCAATCAATTATTCCCCTTTATATTTCTCAACATCGATATGACAGAAGCATTCATTATTTCCATCATTTCGTTTTCCTCCCATTCTATGCTTCTTTACCTTTCCCGGCATTAAGGTCTCATGCTAGTTTTCCTTTCACTAGTTTCCTTTAGTCGTTTGCGTTTTCTTTGTCTCGTCTTTAGTCTTTATTGGACCCGTTGCTATTATTGTGATAATTTATCCCTTATGTACTTTTATCACGCTTGCTCATAATTTTGTTGTCGAGTTAAAAATTGAAAAAAAAAATACTTACACCGAGTCTCCTCAAAAAATAATTTTAGAAGTTTTTAATCGAATTTTTAATCGAATTTCTAAATTTAGCACTTAATCATGTTGTACTTTCCTAAGAACAATAAATATCAACCTAATTATAAATAATTTTAGAAGTTTCTAATCGAATTTCTAAATTTAGTACTTAATCATACTGTACTTTCCTAAGAACAATAACTTCTTTCATATTTTGAGTTATAAAAACATATTTACGTGTTCTGGGAAGTACACAGACATGCTTTATGCAAAATTAATGAGAAATTTTATCATTTTTGCATGCGGCGCTTTTGATGGGAACTAAATGTTATCACCGCGACGACTATAAACTTCCATCGTTTTATTCGTAGCCGGTATTTTACGTTCGACTGAGTGAAAATGTTTTTTGCGATCGTTGGATTTTTAACGATAACCTTTTTCGCGTTTTACGCGATAGGTTTGTGCTTCGCCGATTGTAACTTGCAATTGGCTCTAAGCGAGAAATTCGGGAGATCTATAGGTAAGTTCGCGCAGACAAATTTCCAAATTTCCGTAATTTATGAAAAAATACACAGGGCGACTCAAAGGGAAAGTTGTCTTCATCACCGGAGCTTCGAGTGGTATCGGCCAACACACCGCCATAGCCTTGGCCAAACACGGAGTTAAGTTAGTTTTGGCGGCCAGAAGAAAAGATGCCTTGGAATCCGTGAAAAAAACTTGTATTGGCGTTTCGAACGGACAATTAAACAACGATGACGTGTTTGTTCTTCCTATGGACGTTGTGGATTTGGAATCGCATAAGGAACGTTTTCAAAGCGCTTTGGATCATTTTGGCGACGTCGATGTTGTGTTTAGCAACGCTGGACGTTCGCAAAGAGGCGCTTGGGAGGACACGGAATTGTTGGTCGATAGGGAAATGTTCGAAATTAACGTCTTTAGCGTAGTCAACTTTACTCGAATTGCCATCAAATACTTCAATACCAAAGGATGTGGACACATAGCCGTTGATACGAGTTTGAATGGGATCATGTTCGTACCATTCGTCGGTGGAACTTACGCTGGATCAAAACATGCATTGCATGTAAGTAATTTTCTTACCGCGTACTTAATTTCTTCAACTATCCTTCACGATTAATTTTCAAGACTGATCAAGATTGCAAATTTATATTTTAGGGTTACTTCAACATTTTACGATCAGAAATGGAACCAAAAAACATCAAAGTGTCCCTCATATGTCCCGGACCGGTCGTTTCGAACATTGTTTCCGAATGTTTCACAGAAAAACACGGCCAGGTATTCCTTCCCAATTCAATCCAATTTACACCCAAAATTTATTTATTTTTTTATAGAAATATGGTATTCCTATGCATCCTAAAGATGATCGAATGAGCGGAGAACGATGCGGTCAACTGTGCGCCGTCGCTCTCGCCAACGAATTAGACGAAGTTTGGATAGCAAAAGTTCCCTTCATCCACTTCACTTACGTTGCTACCACATTTCCCACGTTGTACAGATGGTGAGGTGTAATTTTCTCAGTCGTGCAAATTTAACGCGAATTTTTGCAGGTTGTTGAAAATTTGCGGACCGAAAGTCATCTATCAGATGCGTGAAAAGGAACCTTAAATTCAAAGTATTTTCAGCGCCTTAACATATTTCATTTCCAGGAAAAAGACCGATGAAACAAGATTTTGTAGTTGGGAACATACCTGTTATTTATTGTTAGTTTTATATACAATGCGACAGAAAAAAAAAATTGGTCAGTCATGAACAAAATCGGCATGTCTTTACTTAAACCACTATTTACTTCCCAATGTCAAATTGACGTTTGTCGAAAATGTACAAACAAATCAAAGCTTTTTAGAATCCTTTAGAAATGGAAATAAAACAGTGAATGGCAATATTCTTACATTGCCTGTTATGAAGAATTTCAGGAGTATTTTCCTATTGAAGAATATTCTGACATACGTCAATTTGACATTAGGAAATAAATAGTGGTTTAAGTAAAGACATGCCGATTTTTGTTCATGGCCTACCTTGACAAATTTTTTTTCGATCACACTACATTATATTTCGTAAATAAATTATTGTTGATTCAATTTTTCTTCCTTGAAACATGTTCATTAGCCTGAATGTTCCGTCCATTCTTTATTTCCTTGTTGATCAACATAAAAATCTTACGATAAAGAAAATTTATTAACTACTGATATTCAATATATTATAATCCGTGTTCTTTTCTCTTTTCTTTTCCTCTAAGTATGGCCGACTTAAACACTTTACAATAAAACTCGATGGAAGCAGGTGAATCATCATTCCCGGGTACCGGATAAGTAATCAAGTTCGGATTACAGTTAGAATCAACCACACCTACGGTTGCAATAGCCATTTTTGCAGAATCCCTCACCGCCGTGTGTTGAAGAAGTACATTATTAAGAGTATTGAAAAATATACACAAATCGGGTAATCGCGTAACGTCTCCGAATTGTTTGTTGGCGTTCGTGAAAATACCCCCGCGCCAAAATCGCGTATGTGCGAATTCGCCGCATTCCGAAGCCATCTTTTCAACCGTGTGAGCGTTCTGCGCGTTCCTTAAGAAAAACAAAATTACTCCATCGCGATAGGCAACGTGCGCGGTTATATTCAAAGCTAAACGTAGGTACTGCGCGGTTTTGTCCAAATCGAATATCGTGTGCCCCAAACGACTGCCGTAAATGTATGGTAACATACGTTTATCAAGGGAACCTTCTTTGTGTCCGTAGTGTACTCTTGCATTGAATAAATCTTCGACTGTGAAGAGATCGCGGACTTTGAAATAGTCTGGATGTTTTAATATTTCGTTTTCTTTCGCTAAAAATGATTTAAGATAAATTTAGTTTGTGAGTGCGACATAACCTACAATCAGGTATCGAATCCTGCGTAGCGGTCGCAGTTGAATAGGATCGTAGGGGTTTCAGGTTTGATTTGTTGAATATATTCGATAATTTTCTAGGTAACATTTTATACGTAAATAAAAAAATTATTTACAAATATCCATACAAATTGAAATTGGGCACACTTTCCTAAAACGTGTTAGCTATATTCACGCTATATTGTAACTACAGTGTTGCCAACCACATATAACATAAATTCCCACAATTATCAAAAAAATTCCCATAATACAAATAATTTCCCATGTCACAAATTTTATTTGTAGTTCTTCCATTCTACGGAATAAAGTGCTCTCGCAAATAAAAATTAATTTTGTATTGTTTTGTTTTTGACAAATTCAGTTTATGTTCCTAATACCAGACATGGCGGTAACGTTTTTTAACGGATAATCGCAAATAAGGCGAACTCTTAGAATTTTCCATTTTATAAGTCATCTTCTCTTCTTTCCCAACCCAGCATATCAAAATTTTCCACGTGTTGGCAACACTGACTGTAAGTTACATAAATGGGCTCAAATTATTAATTATGCGTTTTTATTTTCTCAACTCATTACGTCTTATTATGTTTTTATTATTATTGTAATTTCAAAATATATATGTGTTATGTCTACAATTTATAACCTATAGCCCAGTGATGCAATGATGCAAAATGTATGAAATAAAAAAAGACAAAAACACCGTACACAAAATGTCAAAATATAGAATTTATCTTTAATCTTTAATCACTTAATTACTAATTAATTGAAGGCTGAGAGAAAACGGACTTTGATATATACATTTTTTATACACATATTCGATTAGTCCACATCACTAGCTTTTACAAGTAAGTAACAACGCGTTCAAATTTGAAAATCTTTTCAATAAACAAATAATGAACGACTTGAACGTGCCATCCGATAAAATACAACAGCTAAGAAATTCCTTTTTGGAGGAAATCGCAAACAAAGGCGACTGTAAGTGGCCGTACGTTTAAAACCTTCCTTATCGGAAACTTTTCAGTTGTACATCCAGCTGACTTGGTTCGAGTAAAATCCAACGATAAATGGCTCAAACGGTTTCTGTTGCATCACGACTTGGATCACAAACTTGCCTTCGATATGTTAATCGACACGGTAAAATGGAGAAAAGATTACGGTGTAAACGGTACATTTTGTCGTTCACGTTGACCAATTTTAATCATTTTTTTCCAGAAATCAACGAGTCCAACATAAAAATGGAATTAATAGTAGAGGGAGGCGTTTTCCCCCGGGGTAGAGATAAAGACGGGCACATGTTGTTCATATTTAATTGTAAGAAACACGTAAAGGGTTCAAATAGTTTGGACGATTTAAAACGGTGTGTCGTGTATTGGTTCGAAAGGTTGGAAAGGTACGATTTTTCAATAACTTTGGTACAAAACGTGACCAGAGTCTTCCTACCTGATAATAAATATTAATTTAATTGATAAGATTTTTGTAGAGAAGAACAGGGCAATGCGATTTCTGTATTTTTCGATTTAGAAGGATGCGGTATCTCCAACGTGGATTTGGAATTCACGAAGTACTTGATCGGTTTATTCAAACATTATTATCCATTCTTTTTAAATTACATTATTATATATGAAATGGCTTGGATTTTAAGCGGTAAGTTTGTTCAGTTATTTCTTAACATTCTATTGACCTTGATCTGCAAATTCACTTTTATAATTGACCTTGATTAATGCATATGATTTAAACGCATAAATTATTTAAATGTAATTATTTTCTAGAGATTTTTATGAAGAGTGCTAAAAATTTTGATAAGATTAATTGATAGCATGTGCAATAATAATTTTTATCAAAAAAAAGTTAAAGTTTATCTATTAATTTGACACAATTTGATTAGTCCCAAAATTTTCTATGAAGACATTTTCTTATACGACTCACCCACTATTTATTTAATACACATTCTAATACAATTTTTCGATTAAATCATTTTTGATCAAAATTTAAATTTGTATAATTTCCTTCTTGGGACACCATAGCTGCCTATAGGATAATAAAAGCGATGCTACCGCCGAAAGCCGTCGAACGTATCAAACTGATAAAGAAACCCGAAGTCCAAAATTGGGTTCCGTTGGAATACGCACAGAAAAGTTGGGGCGGAGAAGACGATTATGTCTTCAGTTTCGTTCCCGAGGCGACCGAGGCGACCGAAGCTCCGAATAATATACAATCGAACAACAATAAGAAAGTATGTATGTTACTCGTCGTTTATGTTGAAAAAATTTGGCTTGTGAAATGTTTCGAACAGTTGATTACAAACTTCATCAGAAATTTTGTATTTTTTAATATGTAGTGTAATAAGTAATAAGAAACTTACTGTAATTTGTAAACAAGTCGAAATTAACAATGTTTAATTGTTATTTAACCCCCTTTGACTTTCCGTTAAGGATCAGGAACATTTGGAGCTTTAAAAGGTTTCTTTAAGGTCAGGATTTTGTTGGATTATTTATGGTGCGACCTTTTGGAAAGTTCACGGAAATGTCAAAATTTGTTTAGGGAAAATCCTGATGAATTTAAATTAATTTTTTTATTTATTAGAATTGATTATCAATTTGTTTGTACATTGCAAACTGCCTTGCAAACATCAAACGTCAATAAATTTCGTTCTCGTTTGATTATCGACTTTTATCGCTTTGTTTACTCCCTCCAGACGCATCTTGTACACCGTGAGGGGGCGTGCGCCAGCAGGCCCAGCGGTAGGGGGCATCACAAAAAATTGCACCGCGTCGTTTGTTGTCAAACTAAAAACGCTTTCCGACCTTTTTAAATGTTCTTAGTTAAAATCTTTGGAGAAAAACGCGATTTCAATTAGAAAAGTTGATTTGTCCAGCGATGGATAAAGAACCCACCACTCCTCATAAAGTAAGTCCCTTGAAAACGAGACATCGCTTATCTTGTCAAGTTATCAAAGATATCGATAGTTTGTGTATGCAAAACTTTTCACAAGCTTACTTAGGCTGAAATTTCGTGACATTACGTTTTTTTATAGGTTATGTAGTTACGTCAAGTTATGTAGCGAAGCGTTTTTGCCGATTTTTTTAAAATTTTTAATGGATCACACTGTATATGTGTTTGATAGTGTGGGAAATGCGAATCGCTAAAAATCAATAATTTTGTGGTAGGTTCACTTTGCAGATGGTTCACCGATGTCCGAGACTCCGGGACCCGCAGGAGATAGGGAAAATGGTAAGATTTAAAAATTTAAAATTATGGAATTTGAATTATTTTTTACAAAAATATTTGTGCTTTGGGATACATTTTAATTGTATTTTAATTTTACTTACTTTGTGGATCAAAAATTGTGTAGCAAAGAAATAAGGACACAGTCTATAAATGATTTAGTTAATTAAAACTGAACATGCAAAATGCATTAAGAATTATCAATTGTTTATTGCACGATATGTTTCATTTTAAACCGTAAACTTCGATTATGTTTTTTATTGGGTCTCTAAATTATTATTTTTTGTTAGATGCATCCAATAAATTGCTTAGCGTGTCGCCACCAAGCGTCATTACGTTCGTCAAGGACGGAACCGAACTGGTCAGCATGTTGGAGTTGCAAAACATCGACACGAGCATCAACTTGTCGTATAAGGTTTGTCTTTTCAAAACATCGATAAATACAATAACACAGCGTTATTTGTTTTTAGATGAAAACGACGTCGCCGGAGAAATTTCGAGTACGACCGAGCGCGGGTTGTTTGAGTCCTGGATCCAAAGCGACGATAAGCGTGACGCTTCTGCAAGGATTTCAGTTGGGCGGTTTGTCGAGGGATAAATTTCTTGTGATGAGTGTTCCGGTCGAATCGGTCGATCTGACACCTCAAGATTTGGTTGAATTGTGGAAAGTAAGTTTTAGACTTGCAATTTACAATCGAAAGTCATACATGATAAAGACATTTTGGCCTGCAAAACGTTCTTAACAAATGGACATTTTTTTTGCCGAAAATATTGAAAAACTTTCCTTATAATTGGTAAATCTTATTGAAAAAAATTCATTTTTTTTTTTAATTGATGTCTTGAAATATACAAGTTTTAGCATGTCCTATACCTATCTTTTACTATTTTTGAGATATAGTTTTTGTCGTTTCTATTAAACTGATAAATTCAATGATTGTAGTGTCCAACATTTTTATTGATTAATAAAACTTATAACATGTAAAATTTTGTTTATTTCAACATTATTATATATTTTTTTTGTTTCTAGAATGTATCAAATAAAAACGTCACTCAGCATCGATTGCGTTGTGCACAAAGTGAAGACATCACGAAAAACGGAAATGCCTATGTGGTGGAAGCAACTCCGGAAAACGACGAGAGAATCAAAGAACTGAGCTCAAACATGTTGCAACTGATGAATACACAAGCACGTCTGCAGAGCACAGTGGAACACACCCATCGATTGCAGATGATCACGTTGGGCGCGTTGTTGTTGATCACGATGGTTTTGATCTACGTCGTCCATAATGAAGTGCACGATATCGGCTCTTCGCTGTCATGTTTCGCAAAGCCGGCTCCTTAACAATAACTAATGGAAGCAGGACCAGACGATGTGGATGGGTCACATCGATTTCTAGCAAACTTGATTTGGGAATTTTTATATATCGTATGCGTAATCAAGCGGATTTTTTTTGCGTGAAGGTTTTCTGGTCCTGCTTGTGATCGAGTTGATTCCTATCGATGATTTATACATATTTATATAAATGTTTTTTTTTTAATTTTATTTAAGCGTAAGATTGTTGCATTGTAAATGGAAATGTGAGGATTTTGTGTGTGGTTATGTTGTCTAGTTCATTGGTGTGCACACTTACATCACCATGCAGAAAGGTTGCATTTCTATCATAAATTAAGAACTTTTCACATTTCAACCTGTTCACCCACAATTATGCGCAGCCTTGGACTAGTTGGTGCTAATGAAAACATTTATTCTACATTGTGTCAAGTAATACGAGGTTAAACAAAAATTTTCACATTTCATATCGTAGCTGTGAAGTTGAGTATAGTCAGATATATTCCAAATTAGTTATGATTAAGAAGTGCATAATAAGCACTTAAGATATAGTTGATTGTTATACTGTAGTGATAAGCACGTACTTATGGTTAAATATAATCAATAAATGCTTGTACAATCTAAAAGAACTGAAAATGTTTTGTAGAAAAATTAATTAAACGTGCCCGTTTTATAATTGTGTTTGTTATATATTTTTTTAATTAAATAAATTGGCTTTTGTTAAAAGAATGTGGTTTGAATTATTTTCCCGCCGAAAATCGAATCGCAAATCTGATAGGTCAAAAACCCTGCGTGCAGCGACCTGCGCAATGGGCATGTGCAGTTGACAAATGGCCTATTTGCCCCGCTGGCCTCGCCATCTCTGATTCCTTCGTACAGACGCTGACCATATACGCCCTCTTCTTAAAATCAAAAAAGGTAAGTTTACTTATCAATTAGTTGCTTTAACGATAATGAACGGCGATTTTCGCAAATTAACGACCGAAAAGCGTTGATTTTTCATCATCGACGCCGATTAACGATCGAAATTGTCCGTTAATTACGCGAAAACGTCGCGATCCGTGCAGCACGACACTTTCCCCCGATACACCATATTGATGACAGCGCCAACCGTGCTAATTTCTCGAAATTTTTGTTGAAATGCCCCCTACATCTGGCTTTGTTAAGTATGAATTGTCTTGGAATTGTCTTTATTGCAAAGAACGTGATTAAAAGTAATTTTCAAACATGTCATCAACGCGAATTCTCCTCGACGATGCCCACCTATTTTTAACGCGTCTGTGTATATTCATAAAATGGCGACCGTACCCCGATCCTTTCGGTTTTTACGTCAATTCGTGCGAATTTTCTAACAACGTGTACGCGCCCAGCGTTATTTGATTCGTCCCGATGGAAAAAATATTAAAATGAAGCCGAACTTTGCACTGGGATCTTGTAAATAAAGCGAAGGTAACTTGTCAATTGCACGCATTTATCACCTTGTATAGATAAGAAATTTCCATCTGCACGTAATTAACGTACGCTTTCAGAAGAGAAAAGTGCAGGATGTCTGCACAATTCACAACCCCCATTAAATTGGAAAGTGTTGACCCTTCGGAGAACGTCACTGAAATACAATCGTACCTCGAAGGTTTCCAAAAAGAAATTGAAGGTGCTGATGGCACCATCCAACAAGTTACAGGTAACAATAATAAAATAATTTAGATTATAAGTACAAATAGAACATGTGTGACCAACATGTGACCGTTTTGTTTATTTTAATGTAACCAATGTCTTAATGCAGAAATTGAAGATGACAATGACGGTGATGGCGATGAAGGAATGTACTTCGTCGACCAAGCCGGTCATTACTACTACCAAGCTAAAGGCGGAACCCAACCCGTCATGACCATGGTGGCCGGTATTAACGATTCCGAAGCGGGCGAAACTGAAGAATTCATCATCAATCCGGAAAACGACGAGGACGGCGTTGAAGACGACGCAGATGATGTGTGTACTGAGCATTTAAACGTAAACTTTGAATTCATGATTGAATTTTAGGCGGGTGATGCACGAAACAACCAAATATTGATAAACAATGGAAATGCTTATCAAAGAATTACTGTCGTGCCATCTGAGAACAGTTCGAACGAGTTGAGTTATGTTTTAATTGTGCAGCAAAATGATAAAGAGGGAGAGCAAACAGACGGAGATCAAGATATGACAGGTATTGGGTTTTTGTGTTTGTAATTTTTCATGGATTTCTCGTACATTTTTTATCATTTAATTTTGATATTAATCTTCATACAATGATGGTTTTCTATGTTTGTAATGATTATTAAAATTTTTTCTGTGTTTATTTGCAAATAGTCATTAATAATATTTTTGTTTTGTTAAAAATGTAAGAGGTGGATGTTTGTAAACTGGCAGGAAGACTACGATCATTAGTTATACTTCCAATAAATGTTTATTATTATTATTTCAGTTTACGATTTTGATGATGGCGAGGAAGGCAACGCCGTTGATTCAGAAGTTGAAGATGACAAATCGAAAATCGTTAAATTGGTGCCCAGAAAATCGCAAGTTGTAACACAAGCTCACATGTGTAACTACTGCAACTACACAAGCCCAAAACGTTACTTACTGTCCCGGCACATGAAATCCCATTCGGAGGAACGACCGCATAAATGCAGCGTTTGTGAAAGAGGCTTCAAAACTCTTGCATCTTTACAAAATCACGTCAACACGCATACGGGCACCAAACCCCATTTGTGTAAATATTGCGATGCGGCTTTTACGACTTCAGGTAAGTCACATGTACGAAATGTCTCTTTGATACGAGCGAAGTGAATTGTTACAGGTGAACTTGTACGTCACGTGAGATACCGTCACACGCACGAAAAACCGCATAAATGCAAAGAATGCGATTATGCAAGTGTCGAATTATCGAAGTTAAAAAGACACATACGTTGTCATACGGGCGAAAGGCCGTATCAGTGTCCCCATTGTACATACGCCAGCCCCGACACTTTCAAACTAAAGCGCCATTTACGTATTCATACGGGGGAGAAACCGTACGAATGTGATACTTGTCATGCTCGTTTTACACAGTCGAACAGTCTTAAAGCACACAAGTTGATACATAACGGTAAGTTTTGATGAATTTGTGTATTTGTTTTTAAAGTGTTTTCTTCTAGTGGGTGATAAGCCAATCTTTCAATGTGAATTGTGTCCGACGACGTGCGGCAGAAAAACTGATTTAAGAATTCATGTACAGAAATTGCACACATCGGATAAGCCTTTGAAATGTAAACGGTGTGGAAAATCATTCCCAGATAGATATAGTTACAAGGTATTTATGAATTTCATAATTGTATTGAGCTTTCAATGGACAAAATTAATATAATTATGTAACATTCCTTGTTACAGCTACATAATAAGACTCACGAAGGTGAAAAATGCTTCAAATGTGATTTGTGTCCATACGCCTCGATTTCCGCACGCCATCTGGAGTCACACCTGTTGATTCACACGGACCAGAAACCGTTCCAATGTGACCAGTGCGATCAATCGTTCCGCCAGAAACAGTTGCTCAAGCGACACATAAATTTGTATCACAATCCTTCGTATGTGCCGCCGCCGCCACGAGAAAAAACTCACGAATGTCCTGAATGTCACAGAGCGTTCCGACACAAAGGTAATCTTATCAGACACATGGCTGTGCACGATCCCGACTCCAGCATACAAGAAAAACAATTGGCTTTGAAGCTTGGACGGCAGAAGAAAATACAAATGATCGACGGGCAACAGGTAAAATTAATGATTATGTTGTGTGTTGTTTAAAAATATGTTTCGATAGGTGGAAGTAATACCTGGCATGGGGACAGATGATGAAGACGACGAAGATGACGGCGATATGATGGCGGTGGAGGGTTCCGATGGGCAACAGTACGTCGTTTTAGAGGTTATTCAACTTGCCGATGGTGAAGAGCAAGCTATGGTTGTCGGTGATGGGCAAAGTGAAATGTTGGGTGAGGGAATTCTTCAAGATCACGATTTGCATGATGAGGATGTCATAAAAGCTCTACAGTCGGCTAGAAGAGTCGCCAAAGAGGAAGAAGAAGAAGATGTTAAGAAAATCGCCACCGATCATGATATGGAAACATGCTTTGGATTTGATGTTAGTATTTAATTGTGTCGAAGTAGTCAGTTTGATTTGTCGATGTTTCATCCACTTCATCATCTTATGTAAAATTTACTATAGCCCTGTGGTTGGCAGTGGACGAAACATCAACTAAATCCAATCCGAAAGCCTATGCTATTTATTTATATATATATATCGTGATTTTAGGAAGAGGAGGAAGAAGATGAAGATCTAAGACACGGAAAAGAAACAATTACACTCTTGGAAATGCACTGAATTACTTATTAATTTGTTGTGTTATTTATATAATTCATTTTTGGAATTAATTTCATTCTTTTTTAGTCTTTCCTTTTTTATCATGTTTTTTTACAGATAATCTCCATATAAAATATTGTTTTAAGTTGGATCATGTAAAAAAAAATTGTGTAAATATAGTTAAGTTGAAGTAAGGATTCCATAAGATTTTTAGTGGGGTGTATTCCACTTGTATATAGTAGGATTTAAATCTGTAAATGTATTTGATGCAGTTCACAATAAAACGTTAATAGTATTTTTTTCTTGAATTATCTTTATTTTATTATTTAGAACTGATAATAATAAACGGCATTGTTGATACCAGGTAAGTATTTTTGATGTTCAAACATATCGTCTACCCCAAGTCCTACAATTGCACATGAGAAACATTTAAAATTTTTTAAAACATAAAACAATTCCACAGGAGTTTGGGACTTAACCCTGTGCTCCTCATTTTACCTTCATTTCAAAAACATTTATAAACACAACAAACTAAAATTAAAAAAAAAAAATGTTATAAAACAATCCAAATTTTTTTAAAAATAATACTTAAAACAATTCCAAAATGTTTAAAAAATAATAAATAAAACTGTATAATAAATTGTTAATCGTTAAACGATTTAATAATAATTATTTAAACATATTTTCGCTTACTGTCATCAGCGACCAAAAGCCGATGCGAACTCGCAAGAGCGAGATGCAAAAAATAGAGAGCTTTTATACAATCACAATTTCCGGAAAAAAACGAATGTTACCGATCGGATTTTTTACATAAAATTAACGATTTAATTGCAATAAAGGTCTTAAATCATTAGATATTGTTTTATAATTATCATAATAATCGTTTTACTCGAAAAACTGACTAATTCAGTGAAAAAAATCAGGTCAATGAAAGTGAGGTTAGGCGCAACAATTTTACATTTGTGTGGACTTAAAAACCAAATTTGACGATTGATTTGTGTGATAAAGTTATAAAAACATATTGCCAATGTTGTAAAAATACATTTCGAGACGCAAATTACAAATATGTGCAAGTTTCAAAACAAAAATTTACAACAATCGTAACTTCATATCGGCAACTTGGTGACCCTAATTTTATGCTTCGTAATCGTAATTGTAATGCTGTATTCATAACGCAGTAATTTATAAGTATTTGAATTGTTGTTATGTATCAGAATTACGATTGTTTTACGTTAAACTTATCGAACGTATCTCCTTTATATAATTTGTTCTACAATCGATGTCTAAATTTTTATTTGTTAAAGAATTTGTTTCGACTATGATTGCAAGGTTTGATCCAAGTACACGTTTAACTTGCACACTCGGATTTACTTGTAGACGTTTTCTTAGAATATTTATATTTTAATTTGGATAGAATTTCGATATGTTGACCAACTTTGTGAATAGGTTTTTAAGTGCGACCGATTTAGTTTATTTTAACTGTCGCTTCATTATGTTCCATAACGTTCATAAAATTTGTTTCAACGGTCTTGAAATTCCAACGTCGATTCCAAAATATATTTTATTCCGACACAAAAATAACTTTAAATCGGAATGTTACTTTGTAGAAAAATTCGTCACAAAAGCATAAAATTACAATTTAAAACGATTACAACGTGCAACTATATTAAATGGAGGTCGATTTTGTTGTAGTATATATATATATCCACAAGTTTTTGTTGAAAATGTTTGCTTCGAAACTTGGACGTGTTCGAAATGTTGTCTTCATATTTAGAGTTTTTGTTTTCATATGCGTTTTTATAAATTCAAGTGTTCTTCAACTTCGATTTATTCCTCAAATTCGGATTTATTTCGTCAACAACGATAAATTCTACCACATTCCTCAATTTTGTCAACGTGATTTTCTCACTCAATTAATAGATATTCAGCTTAAAACGTTTATTACGGCAACCTTGTGTCAATTTATAACAATTTCAGGCATTTATTGCAACAATAGAAAATATCATAGGAAAATATAACCGTGACATAACCTACTGGATAAAATGGACTGTCTCTAAAACAAATGTTGTAAACCTTAATGGCTCCATCTGCACGATTTGGAGAATATTAAAATATTGAAGCTTGCTTCGATTCAATTTATATACTTTTCAAATTTATGTATTTTAAAATATCCATATCAATAATATTTCGTTTTAAAAATCATCACATTTGGCTTATTAGTAAGAGTTAAATAATCTAAACTGTCAAAAATCAAATAACATTTACGAGAAGAGTTTATTATGAACATATAATGATGTTACATCTATAAAAAAAATACTAAACAAAGAGATTAAAAAAATTAAATAATTAACATCACAAAATGTATAATTAAGCGACAGTTTTAACCTGTAGCGCCATCTATTCATCAGTAGCTGAAGTATTTAGAAAAAACTAATAAATCGATAATTGAGCTATTGGGCTAGCGATGACGCAACTTATAGAACTAGTATCGCCATCTATTGGTCAATAGCTTAATTATCTATAGATAAAATATTTTTGTTTAATATCAATTTTCAAAAAATACATTAATTAATACAATAAATTCCGTCCTGAACGTTTTGTTTAATTGTTTAATTGATTACAATTTAATTTTTTATTGCACAAATAATTCAAATTATTTACATGACAAATAAATATAAAAATTCCAAATTTAAAAATTTGATTTTTCCTTAGATTTTTGAACATTTTAATTATTTATTAATTTTATTATACAAACAATTCCATCTTCAAACGTTTGATTTTTGAATGGATTTTTTAATTGTTAATGCGATTTAGTTTGTTTATTTATTTGAGTTATGAAATATCCAAATTTTATTATTTTCCACCTGTTATGTTTATTTTAATTCTACGTGCATTGATTTTATTTGTTTCACTTGTTAAATATATTCGTATATAAATGTGTTGTAGTTCAAAGGAATTAATTGGAATTAATTTAATGAATTTAATTTTTTGTTGAAACATTCGGAGTGGGGTCTATGTTTCTTCAAATTTTTTCAATAATGCATGGCGTTAAAAACAAATCCACACCCAAACGACAGTTCTACCGACAACTAAAATTTTTTTTGATTTTCTAAGACAAACACGGTTTCATCTTCAATTTTAATTCATTTGTTTTTTTTCCTACAACAAAATCTTTTCCTTTATTTGAAGGGTTAAGGATTTAAATATTTTCAAAGAAAAGTGTAAACTGAACTGAACTGTTTTCCATCGAATTCAGTGTATGGTGTGTTGCCAGATATACAGGCTACACAGTCGACAAGTTCATATCAGAATCCCCAAGTATTTGTAAGAAGTCTGTAAGCACCTCGACGCCTGTGACGTCGGTCCTGTTTTAGCTCAAGCCCGACGCGGCGGACGCCTCCAGTATGTGTTTGTCGTGTGGTGCGGTCAAACTAATGGGAACTTGAGCTTTGACCGGGCAACATGAGGATTGTATCAGGTCAGTGCGAAACATCACAATCATCTTTTGACAAATTAAACCAATTTTTCCCCCTTGAACACCAAAATTCTCTGTCGTTTCAAAAATTATGAATTAGACGGTTTTATCGCTTCGATTTTACGTTCGCGGAGTTTAATTTGGGAAAAGTCGGGCCAAAGTGGTAAAAACGTGTGCGCAAGGCGTATAAAAATAAGCGATTTTTAGGTAATTTAAATTTGTAAACTGTTTATTTGTGAGTCACGGCGTGTCGGTAAAATTTATATAAAGTTGGTTTCCCTCGATCGTAAATTGGGACCAATTTGATTCAAAAAACATCACAATTTTGTCTTCGTGTTGATTCGTTTTTAATATAAACTAATTGAATTGTTTAAATGTCTCTAAAGTGTTTTGTATAGTTCGGTACGTAATATTCTATATAAATACGTAAGAAATATTTACTTTAAAGGAACGTTTGCCAAAATACTTTGAACCATGTGTCATTTGTTGCTCTTTTGACTTATTGAAAATATTTTAAAAAAATATTAAATTGTCCCCCTGTGTACCCTTTTATTTTTATATAATTTTACGTGAAACAATTAATTTTTTTAAAATTATCATATGTATATCGGGTGCCCGCCCCCCTTTAAAATATGAAATTTAAACTTTCATTTAAATATTATTTAAAAAAGGTTCGTGTTTGTGAAAATCACATAAAATTCATATTGTAATACAATCTGTAAATGATTTGAAGCATAAACTTACTCGAATTTCGAAAAAGAAAAGAAAATATTACGTTTCACAGCGTGTGAGTAACACAACCTTGATATATATAGAATATACAAAAAAATATATAATAGAAATAAAATAATAAAAATATAAATAAAAACTATAATATAAAAAAATTATATAAATATAATACAAAAATAAAAATAAAAAATAAAAAAATCATTAAAACATTAAAAAAAATACATAAGAACTAATTATATATTTTTTTATAAATTTATGCTTCGATTTTTCGAAATTTTTCTAACCAACACAAATGACATGGGTTCCATTCTCAAGCCAAAAATCACATTATATCAGATCGTAAAAGCCTACCTACGTTTATTTCCCATTTAAACTATTCTTTGAGACGAGTTTTCTAAAATAAATTTATTTCGAGACGTACAAATTGAAAATCGACAGGAAAAGTTTAAAATTAGCAACGAAATTGGAAACAAATTGGCAACCGACGTCCGTATATTGTTTTGATGGATATGAAATCGTTTATGATGTCAAGTATTGAAATAATTTATTTCATTATTTTGTTGTCAAAAAATTTGTTAAATTTTTAAATTTGTTAGTAAGTGACTTTTTTTTTCTATCGAGATTGTTATTTTATTAATTTAATATTTAATTTATTTAATAAAAATAAAAAATAT
>JAFFZR010027609.1:0-24075 GCA_018397195.1 Lethrus apterus | reverse complement strand
TTGCTTGTAACACCACGATTCTTTCTCGGTTGTCTCATTTAATTTGACAAAGACTGTACATACATCTAACTACTGTCTCTGGCGGTTTCACCAAAAATACAAAATTGTTATACTCGCCTCGTAATAGTATCTCGGAAATACATGAAAGGTGAAACTTTTCATCTGGCGTTTCCCCGAATTACGGATCTACCTGAAATTTACCTGGATGTTGGTGGCCACAATGGATGCTTAATAGATCGGCCGGGCCGGGCGGTGTGTTCCTCGCTTTGGTTAAAGGTGCGTCCGTCGAAGGCATGTGCCATATTTATTGATCTGAAATCAGCTGCTCGACATCTATTCATTTAGTGTAATGCGATGGGGTGCTTAAGAGAAAGGACGCTTGCATTAGCCAGAAAGACAGTTGTGTACCGAGGAGCACTTTAGATTACCGTGGCGTGATGCATTTACCTTAATGGACTTTTATTTATTACTTCGTTTTCGTAGCTTTCTAACGGTACATGGTATAATAAATTATCGAGAATATATACAAATATACAGGTGCTCCAAGAGCGGGATTCTTCTATAGTGATTTTAATATCGGTTTTAGAAAAAAAAAAAAAACTTTCGATAAAAGTTATATCTAATAACTGCAACCCAAAGACCACACTCTGTATTTGGGTTCGATCCGTTGAGGTGGCAGAAAAAAAAAAAAAAAAAAAAAAATTAATTAAAAAAAAAACTTAAAATTATTCTCCACTCTACAGGTGTTTAGTTATCGCTGAACAGCATAATTCTTTATTATTATTATTATTATTTTTTTTTTTTAATGGATTTTTACACATTCTTATTCTTTATCTATTGTTCTATGCAACTGTAGTTTGTTTTTTGAATATTTTGCGAAGTTGCCACCCTATTAATTTATTTTTGAAAAATTGTACAGAAAGATACCTAATGGCAAAATGGCGTAGGTACATATGAAAATATTTAAAAGTCAGTTTGTAACATTTAATATGCTATGTTATTTAAAATGTTTGTAATCGTTAAAGATTTCTTTTATAATAATAATAATAATAATAATAATAATAATAATAGATCTTTATTGTCCGACCAGTACCCTGGATCAAAACAGGGGGGGGCAAGCAGTGGTCGTTCAGGTTGTAACATATTAGAACGGAAATGATACCAACATTTTAAGAAAATTATATATAATTATAGCAGCGCTTTATGAGTTATTACAATTATTTGCTTCAAAAGAAATATAAATTTTTATTCTACGAGTAATTACATGTGTTATACTAATACCATTTTTCTTGGGTTTGAAGAAAATTTGTTCAAAACTTGCTTCTAGGGGGCAGCCCCCCCGGCCCCTCGCTGGGTACGCCCATGTGTCCAACAGTTACACCATTAATAGGACAAAAATATATAAAAGTATAAGTATACATAATAAATTTAAACACATGTTCTAATAGTACAGAAAAAATTGATCAATTATTCACAAATACTGAGTAAAATACTAAAAAGTAAACGTTAAAACTGGAGAGCACAATTACAAAAACTGTCAAAAACGATAATCCGTCAAAATCTCAAAATTAAGAATATTGAGAAAAACCTTAACCTCAAAAAGCCATACTCAACAAATATAGGACGTCGAAAATGAGTTTAAAAAAAAATTAAATCTAGACGATTTTTTTTTTCTTAAATTTTGTTTATTATTTAATGTAATGTCTAATTTAAGATGAAAAATAAATAGCCAGAAACTTGCATCAGGTGAAACCATTTCCAAAAAAAATCATATGACAAATATGTCAGTTTTTCAAATCTGCATTAAAACACAAAAACATAATGTAATTCATTTATCAATCTCTCCACTTTCTTTTCCTTTTAATGAAGATGGAAGAAGAAGTACGGCGATTACCGTTAAGTTTTTTTTACTTCGTTTAAATACAGCTCATTATAAACTAGTCCTTCGAGCCGGGTCGATGTTGATATTTAAGAAAAAATCGTTACCATGGCAACGTAGCTCACAAAGAAAATGTTATAAAACTGCGTGTAATAGTCAATTAAGGCATTTTTTATATAATCGTTAATTATACAGCGAATATTTCAGATTATTTCAACACACACAGTTTTTTAAAAAAATCATAATCCATTAATAGATGCAATCGTTATTAAAATGCAAACATTCGTTAGTTACGACATGCATAAAAACATAAACTATGCACGAGGTTTGTTTAAGACGCTTTGAAAAATTTTCTTTATAATCAAGGTATAAATCACTATAAATTTTTATTTTATCTTGTGTATACTTCAAGATGCTATCAGATGTTGGTAGTTGCGTCTGTGTTGATTTTTCGAAAAGTTTTATCACAACAAACACTAACACTGTAATAAATGCAACGAGTTCCTGTTTTAGAGAATTTAATGAATGAATTTATCTTTTATTGTTCTAAAAAGCGTAACAGTATTACAACACCAGCGTTATAACGCGTATGATGGTGTATTTTCTAACAAAATAGAAAGACAATAAAAAACTCTTTTAATTAATGTTATATTTTTGGTTGTAATTGCCTATAGTTATACTTTTAGTTTTGTAATAAAAATATATTTATTACGACACACAATACAGGACGTCCACTTCATGCGGTATTCTTCTATAGCGATTTTAATATTGGTTTCAGAGAAACATGTTTTAGGCAAAAGTTATATTGTTTTGATATCTGAATAACCTATATACAGGTGTTTCATTATAGATGGGCAGCATATTTTTTTATTTTTATTTGTATTTATTTTATTATATTTATTTTTATTGTTCTATGTAACTGTAGATTGTTTTTTTACGTATTTTGCGGAGTTGCTTCGTTATTAATTTT
The DNA here is from genome assembly GCA_018397195.1 of Lethrus apterus. Taxonomy (NCBI): domain Eukaryota; kingdom Metazoa; phylum Arthropoda; class Insecta; order Coleoptera; family Geotrupidae; genus Lethrus; species Lethrus apterus. The sequence goes on along the minus strand of JAFFZR010027609.1, from coordinate 21,226 downwards.
TTTTTTAATTTAATAAATCCCTAATTTAAAGTGACCACTACCTTGTTTTGAAATAAATTCATCTCTTCGATGTTTTCGTATCAAAAGTCAAAAAATAGATCATATTTTATGTGAAATTCTGAAACAATTAAGTTTTCATCGTAAAGTTGAAATTAATCACGTAATAAACTCCTGGGATAATAAATTCTTCACGATCCATAACAGTTTCTTAGTGTTTACATTCGAAGTACTCGAAGAATGGTGGGCCCTAAAAGAACTTAGGAACATACAAATAAAAATTCCAAAGTTGTTAACGTATTGTTTATGTAATTTTTTTTTTATTTATCTGATGGATCTATTAAAAGTAGATTTCTCTAAAGTAGATTTCTCTTTCCTTATAAGTAATCGACATTACAGACGAGTACATTTACTTTCGTTTGTAATTACAGTTACGCAATGCCAAAAAAAAAACACGGAACAAAATAGAGAACAATTTATTTATTATCGACTCGGCTCAACGGCCGAATTATTTATATCGTCGTGGTCGCTTTGTAGAATTGGACAAATGCGGGTTTCATGAATTGGAACTGCTCGCACGGACAGATGTGCGAGATTCAAAAACATTAAATTTAAAATACTAAAATTCTAAAAATATCGTCGACCGAATTTTTTGATGCGTCTAGGATCATATTTAGAACGTCTTAGAAACAGAAACCTACTGACAACGAAACAGTCTGTATTTAAAATTAAAACATCAATATATTCTTTGCTTTTCGGTTAAAACTTTTAAAACCTGTAGGCATTTTATAAGCAAGCAACCAATAAAAAATTCTTATGTAATGAATATATTTATTACGAAAGCAAATATATAGAACATACACTGTGTTCTACTTCAGATTTACGAAAGTTTGTGCGAGTGTGACGCAAGTGGAAGATATACGAGACAGTCGTGTAAATGAGATACGCAATACAAACTCCCACAACTTCACGAAGAAAGTGGGCGTTACCTATGGCGATGCGTTCGTCACTTTTATTTCGCCAGTACGTCTCACGTCGTCGTTGGGGGCTGTAAATCGACGAAACTTTTATGTCGATTATTATAAAATATATGTCAAGATTTTTGCCCTATAAATACAATATTACCTCATTTAATGTATTTCCTGTACAATATCATTTAATAATTTGCTTTATTTCGTCTAGCGTGAAATTCATCGCAAACAGTGGGCACACTGGCGCAACAGTACGTGTGTAATATCGTGGTGAAAATTGATATTTCCACGTAAGCAGTTTTAATTTGTATTTAATGTAATTTATACAGAACGAAACTCGTTTCTCGCCATTAGGAAATATTCTGTTTAATTTTTTTGGTTTGATACAACCAATCGCGGAATGTTGAGTTGAGCAAGAAAGAACACAATACATTTTAGTACATGGAGCTGATTCAAATTTACCATTTTGTATATCGGGAGTCCCGCAAGGCTCTACATTAGGCCCATTATTTTTTATTATTTATTCCATATCACTTAATGTACTAACGTAAGTATTAAGTTTTGTTCAGTCCATTTTCAAGATACACACGATGCCAAACATTAATTTCGAAGATGGAATAAAACAACTGTTTTACTTAACTTCGCCTTAATTTGTTTTTAATTTCCTTTTTTGCGTTTTAAAAAAATAAATTGAATTTGGATACGTTCGATAAAAAATAAAATGTGTCTGCAAAAACGACAAACATTTCTGGTTTCAGCGCCGATCCCTGCGGTATCTTGTTATTTACGGACAAACAGTCTTATATAGTAACTTGAAAGATTTCTGTGATATCTGATTAGTTAAAGTTATTAATTATTATTATACCTTCTTGGAGGTATTATGGATATTATGGAGAAAAATGTGAATTAAAGCAAGCCCTGATTTAACGTTCTTTGATTGGCAATATTGACAAATAAACAATCTTAATACAAACACGTCAACTTAGAAAATTGATGAATGTGAATGTCATGTCATATTTATTAATCAATCAAGGTCAATGTTGCCAACCAAGGAAGTTCAATCGAGACCTATTTTAATTCTTTGTTCTCGACTACAAGAAAAGAAACAATAACAACCCCCGCGGAGGCGCAGCCAGAAGTTTGGCAAGGAGGTTAGGTTCGCTCCCAACCGAAGTTATATATTTTTCTAATTGGAAATTACAATGAAATAAAACCCAAACCACCCAATTTTTTGTCACTTTTCACTTTTTATGTCACCCATTTCTTATGCCTCAACACGTCGAACCCAATTATACAGTATGGTCTTTGGGTTGCGGAAACGGCCGACTTACAACGGTGTCGAGTTTAGCATGCGGTTCAATTGCAGCCTAGCCAACAAATAATGAGAAAATGAAAGAAAACACACAGGAAGTAATGAGAGAAATAATTTAAAATGAAAGGAAAGGAAGGCAGAAAAATGGGAAGAATGCAACATGCAAAATAAATAACGAAGAAATTAAAATAAAGTCTCAGAAAAAAAAACAAAAAAATTACGATTAATAAGAAAGAAAGAAATAAGTACATAAATTATAAGTATTGTTAGGAAAGGGAAATAAAGATAAAATAGGACGGGAACAGAAAGTAACGAATCAACGACGAGGAATTCAAATGAAGTGACGAAGAAAAGAATGTAAAAAATGGGGAGAGAAAAACAGGATAAGAATAGAAGTAATTTTGAACAAAAAAAATTAAGAAGAGGCTGAAGAGCAGGGAAGAAGAAACAATCAGTAGCCAGCCAAAACAGGAAGAAGCGACAGTAAAATCACCATCTAAGGAAGAAAAAACGGCAGTGGCGGAGAGGGTAGGATGGAAGACATAGAGGGATGGAAGTTAAAGGTGAGGGGGAGGGAGGGAAAGGCGAAGAGAGAAAAGGAAAGACGAAGGGAGAAATGATGGAAAAAATGTTGAAAAAATGATGGAAGAATGGAAAAAACTAAGGAAGAGTATTATTAGATCTTATACATATTCAATCTAAACATTTCTTGAAAAATTATAGCTATTTCTCATGAACTCAGTAAATCCTAGTCACGTAGCGGATCGTCTACGATTTCTTATCTTCTACTCCTACAATTCTTGGTGTGCTTTTTCTTGTTATACAACATTCGTCCATTTCTTCTTGTCGTTGATTTCTAGTTTTTATAATCATTTTTCTTTCATTTAATTTTCGGCTTGTTCCTTCCATTTTATTTTCGGCCCTGGTATCTTTTTTTTTTTAACTAAATATATGGCCATACCATATAATTCTTAGATCTTCAAACCAACAAAAGCTTAGAACAAACCGGAATAAATATGGAGGAGAAAAGATGAAATAATAATCGAACTAATAGCAAAAATATGGGAGCAAGAAAAAAGCCCAAAGCCATCGAAGAATGTTCGGAATAAAAACCTTTTTAATAAACAATGTTGACCAGCATGAATATTAACAATTACCTTGAAGCGAACGTGACGTAATTCGAATTAAACTTCGAGTAAACAGTTTCTGTTTATCGTGCGTGTCCATCACACGAAAACGTGTGTAGATGAAAACGAACGCAAGAACGCACTTGGTCGTAAGTTTCTGCAAGATGGACAACAATCCACAATCCACGATCCAAGATACCATGATTCATAAAAATGACTGTGTTGATATGACATTTAAAATAACTCGTATGATTAATATCGATACAGAACATGTTTACTGATGGGTTCAATAAAATCGACAGTGTAAAGTCACTTATCTTCTTTTGAATCGTGTAGCTTCAGGGCTTGTTGCACACCTGAGCAATTTTGCATACATATCTCGGTACGTTCACCTACTTATCGATATGTTGAACAAACATGCGTTTGTTCAACATATTGTCGCAATCGATGTGTCGTGATTTGCAATTTTTAGCATATAGTTTTCTCCTAATTGTATAAACATTCAAATATAATAACTACGAAACCTTGCATTTTACGACAAAGATGAAAGACGCGAAAAAGTCTTATTTTACGTTCGTAAAAGTCGGAAAAACGAAATTTTTCATTTCGAATTTTCGTCATTTGGAAAGAAGGGGTGCGATGAGAACTAATTTTCGACATGTTATGTATATCATCCTAAGAATTCCCAGTGTTTAAGAGGCATGAGATGGGTTTGAGATGGGCTAGATTTGATTAAGTATGTTAGGTTGAAAAATTAATGGGATATAAAAGGCTTCGCCTTAGGCTTTGAGGAAGGTTGCATTAAGTTGGGTTTTAGGTTGGATTAAATATGTTAGGTTGAAAAACTAATAGGACAAGGTTTTAAGTTGAATTAAATATGTTAGGTTGAAAAACTAATAGGATATAAAAGGCTTAGGCTTCAACTTAAAGTTGGGTTCGATTAAGTAGGGTTAGTTGAAAATTCGCGAAATATAAGTTCCAGAAGGTTTTGAAAATCAAAGTTTATGTTTCTTTTTAAAACTTTAACTTTAGATTGAATTAGGTTGTATTGGGTTGAGTTGCTGAAATGAAAAACTGCAAATGGATTTGAAAGTGAAAATTTCAATTTCACTTTTATAGCGATAGTTTTCGTAGTAAAATATATATTTGTGTGTCGTAATAAATATATTTTTATTACACATTAAACCTTTTATTGGTGCTTGCTCAAAAATGAATAACAAATAGAAAATAAATGAATAAAATAAATGAAACGCATGGATTTCTCATGAATCATTGTTGAAAAACGCAATAACATAACTCCACGGAGCGAAGCGTAATAAAATAAATAATAAAGTAGAAAATTATTACCAAAGGTGAAATTAGTTAAGGAGAAACTACAGAATTTCAATTATAATTTTCTATACCATTGCAAACACAATTACTTCCTGTCACACATTATTTAAAACCTCGTAAATACTTTCAACTAATGGAAGAAATATATGTCGAACGGTCACGCGTTAATAACAATTAAGGACCCTTATGAAAGCCCCCTTATAACTTACAAGCGCTGGAACTGAATACGGCTTTGTTCGTTGAAATGGAGACAAGGGCGTACATACAGCGCGTGGGTGGGTGGTTATCGATTTGCGGACGTACCACGTAAAGTCCACAAGTTTTCGAATTCTTCCACATCATCTAGTCGAGGTCGCCGTTCTAGATACCACATCCCCTATCGATCTTCCTTTGTTTGCAGACACTCAACATCATTTCGTTGGGGAGTTGTCACACTCACCTACTTTTCTCGCTTAATAAATTTTCCCATTATCGTTTTACGCGTTTCCCTCACTGTTCAAACACGTGGCGTTTTTGTTTTTTAATTTATTTTTATTGCCGCGTGAACTAATACCGTGAAATTTCCACCGCAATTTTCCAACATTAAAGCATGTCAAGTGATATTAATTGCCAATTCACGAACAACGACTGACAAATACAGAGTTAAACGCAAACCAAATACGTAATTGTGTAGTGACGCCAACGTGTGGCACGTAAATATTTCATTAATGGTAAGACTATTTTGGCGGATTTTTCATAAAACCATTTATTTTCAACATGTCCATGATTATGACTGAAAACGAAGAAAGTTTTTCTTATTCCGTAATACAAATTTATGCTAAAGATTGTTGGAAACAGTGTTTATGAATTATTTATACCTATGGATAAACTGATATATTTGTGCATACAGGTTCATCGTGAAATGTGTCATTTCAACAGATGATAACTGACTTTAACCCAAACCCGAATCCGCAAAAACGGCGATCCTATCTTCATTTAAACATCGGAAAATGTCATTCTTTTTGTATAGGCATTTAGTTCTAAGTAGGGTTCTGCGTCCATTTTTATATGCGTCGCTTTGAAAATCAACTTCCTTTGGCGGAAATAACATGAAATGTTGCAAAACAAGTTATTGTCGATAATTCAGCTTTATTTTCATATTTTGTTCAAAAATAGCTGTGGTATCAATTCCTGAGTCATAGACATGCAGATACGTATTTGTTTACAGATGTTCAAAGTCTACCCAATGCGGATCAATTCATCTTTTTTGAACGCCTTTCAATCTGTATTAATTTTCCCTATCCTTTTTTTGATATTAACGTTTTTCTTGTCATATAATACCATTTTTGGATTATTTTTGAATAGCGGTTGTCATGTTTGACAGAAATAATCTAGTAAGAGAAAAATTAGTTCCTTTTATAAAAATATAGGATAAAAGGATAAAATTAAAATGACACTTCATTAAAAAAAAAAAAAATGAAGCTTCCTTACAAAAGTAGTTATTGGTTACTAGTAGTCCAACATGCACTTAATCCATTAAAAAGTCTTTATCCGTAAAACGCCTTTATCTATAATACGCCTTGTTCCGTAATTCGCCTTAATCCTTATAACGCCTTAATCCTTAAAACTCTTTCATCCTTAAAACGCCTTAATCCTTAAGGCATCCATCTGATACCAGTGCGTGTCCGGAATTTATTTTCCATCACTGTATATGTATAAGTGAAATTCTAATGTAATGATAGCAGTGCGCGTCCGGAAACTATTTTCCATCGCTGTACATTCAAAATGATGGAAACAATGGAAATAATAGAATAACATTATTTTTATCGGTACGATTTACTAACGTAAACGTTAAAATAAACAGTGAAAAATTAATATATGTTATTACATAGTATAGAAGGCAGTAATATCGTTTATTACACTTTTTCAAAATGAGCTACAAGAAGCAAATAATTTAAAAAAGATCCTTTTTCCGTCAGGGGAACCAGACGTGCATTCAACACATTATTGAAAAGGGAATGAAAATTTTAAGTAATTACAACCAATTTAACAATAATCGTTCTTTAGAAGAATTGTTGTCATAAAACTTGGTATTTTCGAACATTGAAGGCTTTGATATTTGAGTTTTGTAATGTGACAGCATTACACAATTTTTAATTGGATCGTTACCTGATGTGAGATGGTTCGAGTCGCTCTAATATCTAGGTAAGTTCAATTGCTCATCAAGATTTGCCGGTAGCATTCACCTTTGGCGTACAATTAATGGTGCTCTAGAGGTATGGGCGGATTACTAATACATTTGACACTTGAATTGCTAACGGCGCTAGGTATGACTTACGTCAGACGTACTTTAATGTACACTTTAATGTGACTGAATGAGCGCTCTCAACAACAAAAGTTTATCGAATGTTTGCATTTCGCACAAAAAGTTTAAGTTTGTGTGAGTTGCAATTTCTTCACATTATCATGAATTCCTCCGCTATTTCGCCTATCATTTCAAAAAATCCCCACGTCTCGACTATACAATATTGATTTTCTCACAATTTTACATAAACGACCCATTCATACAATTTCGCAAGGTACATGAATGATTTTTTATATAAATATATAAATGCCGTTTATCAGTGATGAATGAATCAATTATGACGTCATAGACAAATTAAAGTCGATTAGATACTAAACTCGTTTAATTATGTTAATGAATTGCCCGCGTCCGATTAGTCAGTTACGCAATTTGACGGACATTTTTTCGACAACGTCGAGTAAATATTTTGGTTAATCGACACATGCACATGCAATTGCGCAATTTAAATCGCAACGTGTCATAAATTAAAATCGCATGCTGTTTTAAATCGATTTGATTTGTTTGTCGTCTGAAGGGAATAACTTTTCCGTCGCTTTTCATAACGAGATGCGCTATCCTTTATGCTTACGTTTATTTTTAAATCGAGATAGTTCTTCTGGCATTAACAAGCGTTCAAAACCGGGTTTCGAAGTAACTCGTTTTCTGTTAGAGAATACGTATGAATTCCTACACATTAAAGAATGTGTCTGCCCACTAGACTTCAGAGCACACAAAGCTTGAATATTTTTAATCAGCACAATTTTTTTATGAATAACTTTGATTGATTAAGAAAAAAAAATTTTTAAATTATAAATTATTGATGTGCATATAGGATACTTGCTACAATACAGGGTGTGTCTTTGGAAGCTTTCTCACTCATGCTTATATCAACGTCCAGATGGCGCCTAATCGTTAAAGCGCGCTTTTTGAACGTTTGTTTAGTTTTTGTACTAAAAATGAAAGTTATTTCGTAAAATGACAAGGCAGTGTAAAAAATAAACTTGTATATTAAAAGACTTATATCTTGGAACGAAATCTAATTAAGAAAGTAACACCTTGTCACTTGTCACTTCTGGAAAACTAAAATGTTTCAATTTATTTTGTTGCCTGGTAACAAACATTTAAATTCAAATTTAGATACCTTTAATGTCTGTTTTATTTTGTTGCTTGGTAACGAGCATTTCAATTCCAATTTAGATACCTATAGTTGAAGCCAGGAGAGCTAGCACGTCAAGGTCATCTTTGAATTGCAAGAATCAATTTCAGAAATCGTATGTGCCTTTTCATATGCTATGTACCTACTTACGGACATTACAGTTGGCATAACCTAAAAGATGGCAAAAATAGATTGAGTCTAAAAATAATTGTATAAATACTGTAACGATAATAGAATTTATTACAAAGTGACATGTGACATAATATGTCACATGGAATATTCATCGTCTGATATCAAACATATTAGATATCAGACGACAGACATACGTTTATGACGTTCCGTATATTTTATATAGCAGCCAAACGTTTAAATTTTTATCCCTTTTATCAACATGCGTGCCTACCGAATAGAATGAGACAGGGAAACTCATAGTATAGAAAATCGTAGCATTCTGTTAGCATTGGTACGCCAGCTCTCCTGGTTTCATCTATAATAAATCTGTTACAAGTTCCAACAAACATTTTGGGATTTCATCCACCAATAAAAACATTCAATTTTATTTGTAACTAACTTCAAGCAACTGATATTCGCTCTGTGAGGTCGAAAAAATCCGGTTTCGTTCTGAATTGTTTATTGGAACATACCTTTAATAACAGAGCGCATTCGGCACTTTTCGCCTTTTCCGAATGTATTTTTTAAAAGCCTATAACACATGCAACTTCATATGCAAAATAGCTAGCGCCTCTGGTAGTTGATATCTTTACTACAAAATTAAATGTACATACACAAATTTATTAAACAACTCTATTAAACAAAATAACTCATCAATTTGACTCGATAAACCAATTCGTAACATAAACAAGTTTTAATTTTTTATGCGACTCACGTTAGTAATCTTTCTGAAATATGAATCCCCTCATTAAATTTGTTGTTGTTTGTTGATTAATGGCAACCAAACGTACCAGAAAGCGCTCAGCTATAAGTTTTTACCGACACTAAGTCAATACATTGAAGAGCTAGTTACTCTAAAACTCCGCCCATACGTCTATAGCACCATTAATTGTACGCCAAATGTAAATGAAACGCTTGGCCAGCGTTGCCAACCGTATGTTAATTAATCGTACATGTACAATAATTTGGTGAAATAGATATTTCGAAAAATATTTTGTTACCATTTTTTACATTCTAATGTAGAATAAGAACGACTTTTGATTACCATGGAGAAGTACCATGAACCCATATTACAAAAAAAAAACTGAAATCAACGACTGAATTTAACAATTCAAGAGAAAAACAATTGTTTGACAGATAAATTGACACAACTTGTTTAGCGGGATTTTCAAATGTCTGAATGTAAATCGTACCAAGTATTAACCAATCACAACATCGTAATTTAAATTTGGCGCCATGAGTTTCTGCCTCGCAGAAAAAAATGAACTATAGTATACAGAGCTAAGAACATAACCTTGGAAATCATCAAATATACTAAATATTATGTAAGCGTCGGGCGCGGAAAATACTTCACAAGTACGACAATTTATATGTTGTGTACGATAATTTTTAGGCCTTTGATATTTTCTAGCTTGGGGTTGGCAACCCTGCTCTTGACGAACAATTGAGCCTATCCAACCTATGATCCAATAAGTCAAGCCACTCCGACTCTGGAGGACTTCTACTCATCAAATTTAAAAATCGCGTTTAAAGTGACGTTTTTTTATATGATGTCAGTGATAGTTACGATTCTTATCATCTGGAGCGCTGCAGTCGCGCTTGTCGATATAGTCGGTATCTGTTTATGACAGTTTATGACAGATTTTTAAAACCCTGACTTTCTGTTTCAAAATATTTATCAATCTTCAAATGGTGTATCGTTGTCTTAGTATTTCGTAGGGCAAGCAGATTAACTGTTGAATCTAAAAATGGAAATTCAAGGTAATTCACTTTTAGCATATGAAATGCAGACGATGTTTCTGTTTCGAGATAATCAAGTCACTATTTAAACACGACTTGCAATAATCTTGGCGCTAGCTACTGCATTTAAATTATTTTTAGCAAGTGTTGTAATTTCATTTTTTACGTTAGTAATTGTTTAACGTAAATCGTAGGCTTCCACGTCGTTGTCTGAAATGATATCATTTCAGTCGCGGCATTCCAACATCAACAGCCCTGAAGATTCCTTACGATAGTGGACGAAACGTCGGCAAACACTCTCTATTAGTAGAATCAGATTAGAATTCGATTTATTAGATTGAAGGTTTTTTTTAGTGTCGAATAACAGAAAAACATATTATTAGTAAAGAAATCGATTTTGCTTAAAACACCCTTTTTATGAAAAAATATGGAAAAATACTCCTACTATTCATATTTTTTTTAAGATTCCTGCAGCTCAAAAAATAGAATATAGTAGTTTTTGTTGTTTGTAGTAGACGCAATTTTTAACAATGAATAACGTTTATTCTGCATCTACAGAGAAATGCGTGGCTTAGATCAGGGGCCTCCAGCCTAAACGCCACACTGACTCCTCCACTAAGTCCCAAGGGCCAAGCTCATCATACCAACATACCGTAGTTTTGAATTACACGCACATTTTCGTTTCGGGACTAGTCGGCGAGTGTATCTATGGCGAAGTGCGGGGGGGGGGCTCCGCTCCGTTCGCAATTTGATTTTTGATTGGTACTTACGGGCAAGTTTCAAGAATATGTCACATCATCCTTGGTTACACGACGTCTTTTTTTCGAAAGCACTCGCCTTTTTTATGTAATTATCTGAGAATCGATTTCTCGTCCATACTGTATGTCCATAAACTTCTTCGGTAAGACAGTTGCGTGGCCCGTGAGTTCATCTACATTTTTAACAGTCGAGCGCACGCAAACAACACGTTCCACATTTCTATTATTTTTATTTTCGGAACGCACAAGTACGACACACATTATGTTTATTTTAGAAGCGTTTTACAAACCACGCCTGCACCATTTTTTATGCTCGGATTATGATATGGCAGATGGCCAACAGGAAACGGTCGAATTTCGATATATAATTAAATCCGCTGATCCATTGCTGACTTTAATTAATATGTTTTTATAAACGAATTAAGGTTGAATAGACCGTTAGACGATAGGAATCAACGGATGTGTGTGCAAGTTTGCAAACGTCTCACGTCATCGATAGAAAATGTTTCGAAAAAAAAAATACTTATAATATTCTAGGAAAAAAGTGTTTTATAAGATGGTAAGGAACAAAATAATTGGGAAATTGGTAAAGGGAGAATGGTCCATGAATAATCATGCCTAAACAAGAGAAGGTAACACACGGTATCAATAATAAAGAATTGATGCTCTAAACTTTTTTCGTACGTACTTTTGTACATAAATGTCATGTTAATGACTTCAAAACTTCAAAAAATGTAGGCTCATTTTAAAGCTTAATAAATAGTCTTTCAAATGACACCACATCTTTTTGAATATGTTAACTAGGGACCGAAAAAAAATTTCTTCAAATTTTGTTTGTAATTTGGTGTAAGGTCTGTTTCAAGATGAAATATAAACAGAAACAAATTATATCCAGTGACATATAAGTGACTAAGGGATGGCGACCCCTTTTTAAAAAAAAATCTACGCTAATGAGTATAATAAGAAACGTCGATTTTTCAAATATATTGCTTTAACTAAAAAAAAAAACAATTAATTTCGAAGTGGCCAGCAAAACATAATGTAATAATGTACCTCTTTGAGGAGGTGCAGATAAAATATGTAGTTCACTTTTGATACAAAAAAAAATTTCTCTGCCTATTGCGTTAGTCGACTTGTTTTCAAAATTTTACTTCATTTAAATACAGTCCATGAAGTAGTATCAATCATGCATATTTCGGTCCTCCGAGCCAGATCATCGTTACTGAATGATCTGTTGGCGACTTCTTTTTTGAAAAAATATTTTACACCAATGAGTATAATAAGAAATGTCGATTTTTCAAATACATTACTTTAACTAAAAAAAAAAAAAAACAATTACTTTCGAACTTCAAAATAGTGTGCAAAACCAAACAATTTTTAGTTTATTTCTTTAGAGATATTTTCGTTGATTTGTATTTCTTGTACTGTTTGAAAAACTTTACAAACCGTTCATTTTGTATGAAATATCGAATACAATTTGTGGACATTTTCTTAAAATTTTGTGTTGTACGATTCAAAAAGTAAAAGGGCACTTTTACATCAAAAAAAGTGCCAGTGAGTAACACGAAAAGTGTCATTTTTCAAATCTTCATTTATTTTATTTAAAAAATATATATTCTTCAAATCCCTGAATCCACAATAGATTTTTTGAGTCCTTGTTACACTTTTTTTGAGAAAAATATAAAATCAAAGAATTTATAGAAATTAAAACAATTTTCATGTAATTAATTAATTACAATAATTTTTTTCTAGTTTTATACTTTTGGTGCTACTTTAGCGTGCGATCTAACAGTAATCTACGGTCTACGCCATCTGTTGGTCGGATATATAAATAAATATTTTAATATTTATATTTAAGTATCTGTAAACCCAAAATACGCATTTAAAAAAAAAAAAAGAGAGGCGTTCCTAAAGAGCTATTTCAATTTTCAATCACATTCAATCACATTTGCTAGAAAGTTCTAAGAAATGATATGGAAAATTTTAAATTTCTTTTAATTTATTGTCTTTTTTTGTTGGTAAAAATGCTGTTAAATCAATCCAATGATAGCATTGCGTAGGATTAAGGTCGAGCATTTGATGTGGGACTCGTACTAAACAATAGGTGTCAATTTAGTGCGAGGTTCTTCTATAACAACTTTACTGTTTTAGAAAAGAACATTTTAGACAAAAATTATATATTTTTATTAGAGCTTGATTATTATTTTCTGCTGCACAGGGAGTTTGGTTATTGCTGAGCAGCATATTTTTTTATTATTATTTTAACACTATATTTTGAGCATTTTTATTCTCTATGCAACTGTAGTTCATTTCTTGAATATTTTGCAGAATTTGCTGCGTTATTAATTTTTTTGTGAAAAATTTGAGACAAATTTCTCTAAATTAAAGTCGACGTACTCACATTAATTTTTTAATGTTTTGATTTTTTGTCAATAAGGGCTAGACTTTATTTAGCCACCGCATACAGGGTGTTTATTTCGCAGGTTTCTGTCAATTTCAAAAATCTCAAATAGTAAAAGTATTAACTTTAAGTATACACCTATATAGTAAATGTAAGAGAATTGTATTTTGAATAAGATGCGATGAAAAAATTCAAAGTGTTCCATTAAAAAAAATACGATAATTTGAAAATGGCAGAAATGGCGCTTACGAAATAAACAGCCTGTATAATGTGGTTAAATCAACTAATAACATAAAAGCTGGCCTTTGTTTACAGAATATCAAATCATATCTCTTAATTTTGAAAATTAATGCCAATTTTAAATCATGGATATTTGTAAATTTTTCACAAAAAAATTAATACCCTACAACTCCACAAAATATTCAAAAAACAAACTACAGTTGGATAAAACAATAAATAAAGGTTAAGGATGTGTAGAAATATACAGTGTTCGTTAAAAAAAAGTTAAAATATGTTGCCCTGCAATAACGAAACACCATGTAGCTTCGAAAATATTTTAGTTTATGCGCCTATTACAACCATGTAACTTTTGTCTAAAATGTTTTTCTCTAAAACCGATATTAAAGTCGCTATAAGAATCCGGCGTCCAAATTGAAGATAAAACTTTTCCTAAACCATCAATTTTTTTTTTTTTAATAAATACCCGCATGAGAATTTCCAGTCGAATTTCCAACCTAATCTTCTTCCAACAATTGCAGCAAAGCCTAATGTAACAAACCAACCCAGTTGAAGGTTTACACGACCCGACCTTGATGAATTGGGTTTCGTAATTTAATCTTGGAATATGTTTTGCATATATGGGTTGGGACGTCTTGAATTTTGTCCTGATAGTATTGATCCCTTTTCTATTTCTCTGGGTATGGAGTCTATGATATAAGTTGATTTGTTTCTCATTTTTTTACTTTTTTCTATTTTTATTTGTTTATTTATTATTAACTAAATTGATTTTTTAAATTTTCGAAGTTTTCCTGAATAAGATTTTGGTAATTTAAGAAAATTTCGAAAAACATTAGTGAAAAGGAATACATTTATCATATTATAGAGAAGATAGCTTGTATTGATACAAAAATTTGTGCGTCTTCGCCCGGCGATGATTTTTTTCTACATCTATAAGGAGGCCTAGACCGGCATAAACTGGGAGATTCTCCCAAAATTTTAAGTTGGCATGGCTTGTACTTGTCATGTCAGGTTAGCACACACGACAATATTTTCAATATTTCAATTATCTAGCTTTTAATGTGCGAGTTAATCAACAATGTTCGAATAAAAATATTCTGCTAAAGATTGTGCACATCCGTCTTGTATTGTTGGTTTCCTACATGTCACTAGTTGTCAATGTCAAAAGTGACAAACTGTCAATATCATGAGATGTTTATGTTTACACATTTAGGTGTTACCAACATGAAAAAAAAAAATAAATTCTCTAATATCAAAATAATTATTATTTATTAAATCACATGTTTAGAAACTGTTTTGCTCGTATATTTTATTTAACCATTTCTGTTCTGCCGCCTCAGCAGGTTGAACCCAATTACAGAATGCGGTCTTTGGGTTGCGGTCACGACCGACTTAGAGTTGTTACAAACCATTCCAGCATATGCTGCAAGGATTAGTGAACCGTGGAAAACCTAATCAGAATGGTCGGTCGGAAGGCCAACTCAAAGTTAGAAACATTGTAAACTTCATATCTGGAATAAAATTCCAATGTCCGTAAGTAAGATTTGAATCTTAGACCTTGAGATTACTGACCTACTGACTAAGCCACTAGGCCAATCATCCCATATGCAGGCCGAGGCGATTGCCTGGCCTGGACTAGTGGTTTTCATCAAGATTTGCCGGTAGCATTCACCATTGGCTTATAATTGACGGTGCTCTAGACGTATGGGCGTACTTCTGGAGTAACAAGCTCTTACTCTTTCACAGAAAAGAAAAAATCGATCCCATCAATATTAAAACGTATAAAAAAACAGTAACCTTATAAAATTTACAACATTAACATCGAAAATTTAGCTTACGGCAACATAACAAATTTTTTCTCAAAAACTACTTAGAATGTCTTAATGCAGTCTGAAAGTCCATTAATTATAAAACTACACATAAAATGTAAATAAAACCGGTCAGTACTAAAAATAACTCGATTGGTTGCAATATTTATAACGAATTCGATCCGATATTCACACGACACATTTAACTATATATTTTCTTATCGTGTTTGCTGCACAATTATTTGTGCAGCGTCAGATGTTTCTTGGCCTAAACAAACGGAATAATCGGTACGACACCGACTGGAATTGAATTTATAGATTTGCTATTCCGCGTTGTTCGATCGTCGAATTCAAAAATCCATTTGCAATTCAACACAGATGGATTATGCCGTTAGCATATAAATGCCATTTTTTGAGATAAATCGATGCGGCACAAATTTTGCATTAAAAGCGTGGCCGACATATTAATAGAACGGGTTATTTTAACAATCAGCCTACCTATAAAGCTCATGAACTTGAATATTTGCCAAAGGCGATATATAATTTTTGTTTACGTTCGTTGCAATCTCAAGAGTAAATTTTATTTCGAGATGCGCTTACAGTTACGATAATTTTAAATGCGCTGAAAACGGCATAGCGCGAATATTTCAGTCGCTTTGGAACTTCCCGTCTCAGATAAATGCAATTTATAAAGGACGAATTTACTGATAAGCAAGTTTACTTTAATTAATTAATTAATAATTCATAGATGTTATTGTGTGATTTTAATCGAAAAGTTTTCGACGTGCAAATATTTATTAATTTTTAATTAATTTATTAATTAATTTCCAACAACTTGATGGTAAAACTCACCGGAATAAGCTAGCAGCAGCATCGCCAAAAAATACATAAATTTCATCGCGAATAAATTCACTTAAAAATCGTCCACCACAAAGAAAAGAAACCCGCAACTTCGAACAGAAACGTTGGACCGAAAATCCGTTCCGCGCGCACTCACTGCCGAAGAACTGACTGGTACTTGGAAGCGGAATAAAACGCTGGTACCCAGTTTGCGCGACGCGCTTTGAAGAAGGAATGCGCTTCGAACAACGCGACTGCGCACGAAACCGCCCTAAACTCGGCTTTTCGTGCCGAAAAGTTTCATGATCAGATTTTCAAGAATGATTAGAATTTTAGGATTTTATGCTTTCGCATATACTTACAGAATTTCCGCAACGCCTGCGTTTCCTCGGTAGCATTTTTTTTTCATCTTCTCAATACAACCATATGTCACACATCTTTACTCAATTTTATGTTATTACGAAAAGTTAATAGAGTAATCATAGTTAGCCATAGTCAGTGGCGTAGCGAACTTAACTCGCGCCCGGGACACAATACCTTTTTAGCCCCCCCCCCCATTCGAAAACCATATAATATTATATGTAAAATATACTCGCAAATTAATAAATAAATAAAGTAAAATAAATAAAGTCATAGGCTCAAGCTAGGCTTTAAATTTGAGACAAAAAATGTAATTGAGAAAACAAGACGGACAATTTGGCGCCCCTTTGTTAGTAGCGGCCGGGGCATGATGCCCCCCTTGCCCCCCCACGCTACGCCACTGGCCATACTTATGCCGTGAAAACAATGTTGGTATCACTTTTCATTTTAAATGCTTTAACAGGAATAAAATGGCAGGACATCACTAGTGGCTAAAATCAAATATGGCGTCCATAAGAAATTCTAAATTTGATGATGATCCTGCGAATACGAAACGTTACACGAACTTTTAATTTTTATGGAATTTGTAAATAATTATAAATAAAGAAGTTACGGCCAAAAAATTAAAATAATTTTTTTCGTTTTTACAAGAAAATCTAAATTTGATGATGATCCTGCGAATACGAAACGTTGAACGAACTTTCTATGAATTGAATAATACGCATATCGAAAAGTTGCTGTGAGGAAGTTTTTACGGAATTTATAAATAATTATAAATAAACAATTTACGGTCAAAAAACTAACTTAATTTTTTTTCGTTTTTATAAGAAAATTTAAATTTGATGATGATCCTGCGAATACGAAACGTTGCACGAACTTTCTATGAATTGCATAATACGCACAACGAAAAGTTGCTATGAGGAAGTTTTTACGGAATTTATAAATAATTACTTTTTTCCACATTTCTCGAAAACAATTGAAGATAGGAAGACTTTCTTTTCGAATGAGCAACAAGTTACGCAACTTTGCCTCAATTTAACTCTCTTATGAAAACAAAAGGAAAAAATGCATATTTCAACAATGCTTACGGGTGGTTACGATATTGGTCAACATCTTTTGCTATCCCCTCCAACCCCTCCTTCCCCTCTCAAAAGTTCACTCTCCTTTTCCCTCCTCTCCTCTTTACTTCTTCAGCCGTTTTCGCTGACAACCTTCACCCCTTTCTCCTACTCTCATCTGTATCACATCTCTTCCCTTCAAGCTTTCCCTTTTAGCACCTTCCAGTTAAAACTGAAGGATAATAATTAAGTCTTTGCATTTTTCCCAAATTTGTTTCTCGATCTTCGTTTTCGTTAATCCCATCACTTCAAACCTATCTCAAGCCATAATTTACGACTAATGCACCGGCGCTACCTATCGGTCAGTGCCGTAGTGCATTAGTTGAGGTCTGATTATCGGCCATAAGGACATATTTAACAACAGCTTCCTTATGGCCGATAATCAGATCTAATTAATATATTTCGGCACTCGCCGATAGGTGGCGCCCGTGTATTAGTTGTAAATTACAACTGCCGTACGTGGGGCATAGGTCGCAAGCTCAGTGAGCATCACTCGCTCACAGCATCTGTACTGACTACGGGTAATAACCCAGAAACTAACGTTGGTCTACGGATGTAAGCGATTAATGCTCGTGCTCGAGCTCGAGCTCGTGTATTAAATACTTTCTCAAGACATTTTGTCAATCCTGCGATATTTAAAAAAAAAACGTGCCTTAAAAATACCCGCTTGTTTCTCCACATCTCCTAGTTTTTTTGAGTCAGTTGTCCTTTTTATCGCTCCATTCCCACCAACATCCATCATTAATTTTTTTCTGATCTCCATCAGTCTGTTTCATTTCTGCCGTCTTTCCAATTTATTATGGTATTTCTTTTTCCGTTATATCATAAACACCTTTGAACCTTTCAACTTTATTTTCATTATTTTTTCCTTATCTTGCCAATTTCTGAAATATTACCAATACTAACACCATCTGTTTATGTCTGACGCTTCTTCAAATTCAACTTCAAATTCTAAGTTAGTCTTCACAAAGGATCTTAACCCTTTTACTTCCCATTTTTTGTACCTCCAGTCCGTTTATAATAATTTTAATCTTCGTCCCTTACTGTCCCCTTTTCCCTCAGTTCCATGTTTTCTTTTTCAATTTTTTTCGTTTCCTCTGATCGCCTTTATTATTTTCGCTTCTTTATTTCCTACCCTTTTTCTACCTCCAGTCCGTTTATAATCATTTTATTCTTCGTCCCTTACTGCCCCTTTTTCCCTCAATTTTCTCATCATTTTTCTCAGTACAACGTTTTCTTTTTCATCTTTTTTTCGTTTCCTAAAAAAGTTAATTACGCGACTGAATCGAGTGGAAAATTTGTTTCCCCCCAAATGTTTACTACCCTTAAGATCGCACTAAATATTAAAATTATCAAATTTACATTCAAGAACAATAGATTTGACGTCATAACTTGTTACACTTGTTTTGCATAAAAAAGTTAATTACACCACTGAATAGTGTGGAAAATTTGCTATCGAAAGATATATGCGAAGAGTTTGCCCCAAAATGTTTACTACCCTTAAGATCGCACTAAATATTAAAATTTATCAAATTTACATTCAAGAACAATAGATTTGACGTAATAACTTGTTACCGTTGTTTTGTATAAAAAAATTAATTATACCACTGAATAGAGTGGAAAATTTACTATCGAATGATATATTTGTTGAGTTTACCCCTAGAGGTTTACTATCCTTAAGAACGTCCTAAATATTAAAATATATTCCGGATATACGCATTTGTTTACAGTGCAGTCACATTTCGGACAGCGTTCAATATAAACCAAAATTATTGATAGTTCTTATTATTTTTTTTTGTGGGGGGAAACTATGGTACATTGCAGAGACTGTGCCCTATCATTTGTAAAAAAATCGTCAAAATATCACTTTTTTTAAAGGTACTAGAGCGTCTTACATATTCTCATTTTTCGAGTAATTTTAGTGTCGTCGTTTACATAACATGCGTTTTATACATGCTCCTTTTATTTTTTTGTGGTAGATGCACAAAAGTATGAGCTTTCAGGTGGTGAAAAAATCGTCGCGATTGGTTTTCAAAAAAAAAGTTATGGTTGATTTTCCTTTTATGGAGATTTGCATGTAAACAGTTTTATTACTGGGATTTATCCCAGTAATACTATGTTAATACTGTTAATACTGTGTTATCTATTCTTTCTTTTTGTCTTCAGAGAATTTATTTTTATCTTCTTCTTCGATGACAACAAATAAACAAAAAAAATGGAAACAAAAAAATCGAAATGATGTAAATAAAAATTGAATAATAGTGAAATGAAATATCAAAAAAAAAAAAAAAACAAACAAACAATTGCAAATTAAAATTTAGCGACATTTTCAAAATCTTGCTGAACAGTTTTCTCTCCAAATTCCTGCGAGCACGAAAGTCAAGAACTAGAATTAGGAAACGTATTACCCAATTATGATTTTTTTAAAATAAATATTTTATACGGGGTGTCCCCGAAAGGTCTGTACAAAATAATAACACATTCCTGAGGCCAAAATAGAACGATTTAACCCAACTTACCTCTATTCAAAGTTGCTTCGTTTAGCCGCTAGAGGGATACAAATTTCCTGAAAAGAAATCGTTTTTTCGAGAAAACCAAATTTGGTTATTATTATTATACATAAGTTACCTACATTTCTTGTCTCTTGCTCCATTTCGTCATTTCTCATAGTTTAGGCAGAAAAAAATAATAACCCTCAACACGAACTAGAAATTTTAATCAAATCAACGAAAAAATTCACAACAAATGTTCGAGAATATACCGCCTTCTGCATGATTGCTAAGATTAACACGTCGTAAAAAATTGAACTGGATTCTTCTCATCATTTCGACATCGTTTCTTAGAGTGTCTTCTGCATTTTGGATGCGTTGCCATAATTCCTGCAGTAGACACTCTAAAAAACGATATCGAAATGATGAGAAAAATCCAATTCAATTTTTTACGACGTGTTAATCTTAGCAATCATGCAGAAGGCGGTATATTCTCGAACATTTGTTGTGAATTTTATCGTTGATTTAATTAAAATTTCTAGTTCGTGTTGAGGGTTATTATTTTTTTCTGCCTAAACTATGAGAAATGACGAAATGGAGCAAGAGACTAGAAATGTAGGTAACTTATGTGTCTATCAGCAAAAAAAGTTTCAAAAGTATTCATCTAATAACAAAAAAATTATGAGCTTCTTAAGATGTGGATGACCATTTTTTGACCACTTAAAAAANACGCAGAAGAGAAAATAACATGTCAAATAATGCTTTCTTTTAGTACAAATCCACATACCAAATTTGGTCCCAATCGCGATAAGCGTTAGAAAGTTTTCTCGAAAAAACGATTTCTTTTCAGGACATTTGCATCCTTCTAGCGGCTAAACGAAGCAACTTTGAATAGAGGTAAGTTGGGTTAAATCGTCTTATTTTGGCCTCAGGAACATGTGTTATTATTTTGTACAGACCTTTCGGGGACACCCGTATAATTATTCATAAAAATGCAACAATTGCTCAAAAATAATTGAATGGAATGTTTACGTGCAAATTTTGTAAAAATATATAACCCGTTTCTGTTACACCTTTTAACGTTTT
>JAFFZR010027608.1:0-24109 GCA_018397195.1 Lethrus apterus | reverse complement strand
CGACTGAGTAGCGGCGACTGATTCGCCAACGACTGCGACGGAGTAGCGGCGACTTATTCGCCGGCGCATTTTCTGTTGTGTTTTACTCGGCTCACGACACAACGTTTGAAAATGAATGTGCGTCGAAAAACTTTAATTTCATTATTGCTAAATTATCAAGCAGAAGAGGAAAATTTACTTATTTCTTTAATTTTCGCTACTGAGTTACAGTCGCCGGCGACTGACGACCGAGGAAAACGTGCCTGAATGAAGTTCAGTAGCGGCGACTCAGTCGCCGCTAGGAAAACAAACAGATTTAAAAAGCATTGTATGTGTATTGGCGAATAAGTTGTCGCTACTGAGTCGCAGTCGTCGGCGACTGACGACCGTGGAGGAAAACGTGCCTTAACTCTTTCACAGAAAAAAAATACATATTTGACACTTCAATTGTTAACAGCAGTAGACACGAGTCATGACTTATGTCAGACGTACTTCAATGTAGAAATTGGATAATGGTTGAATGAGAAAGGGAGAGGAGAGTTATAAAGAGGAAAATAAAGTGATGAAAACCCTAAGGATTTTTATTTGTGTGATTACAGTTAATACGGGCCTAGTGATTTCTTTTTAATGAATGTTGGCTACTCCCTCACGATTGCCTTGTAATTCTGTTTTTATTTATATAAATTTATTAGTCATTAACAATTTAATATTGAGTTTAAGTATAATTGAAGTGGTTATTAAGTGTTACGTATAAAATTAAGAGGTTGGTTGTTGTTTGTAAGACTAGCTACCTTTTAGCTGGTTTACACATGTTAGTTTTGTTCTTTCGAAATGTCTGTACTGTATAATGTTCCTCTATATTTATATATCCCATGTTGCAATTTTGTAGTTTATATTTATGCTTCAAAACGTTCATCTTATCAGGAACATTTTCAAATTCTATAAAAAAAAATCTCCAATTTGCAGTAAACTTAAAAAAACCTTCCATTCCCTCCTTCAACATATTTAACTCTTCTGTGGCCACTTTTAGACTCGATACAATTTTTTGTTCTTTTATGTTTCTCTAGGCAGTTGACTTGTTTGTATAAAGCTTCTATGTCATTTGTGATACTTTCCTTTTCTTTCTTCATTTCTTTCATCTGTTGTTGGTATTGTTGTTGCTGTTTCCTAATGTCTTTAAGCATATTCATAATTTTATCATTTTCATCCATCGGCTGTTTCATCACAATAATTTCACTTCCTTTTTTACATTGTTTATGCGGAGATCTTTTAACTGATTTATGCTTTCTAGATATTCCATCATCGCTTCTGTCTCTTTTCCTACTAACTCCTTCATCGCCACTATTCGAACTCATCTCGGTTATTTTCTTATTACCTTCTTCATCTTCACTATCTGAACTCATCTCAGTTCCTTTCTTAGTTGTATCTCCTTCGTCGTCACTATTCGAACTCATCTCGGTTATTTTCCTATTACCTACTTCGTCTTCACTATCCGAACTCATCACGGTTCTTTTCCTATTGTCTTCTTCGTCGCCACTATCCGAACTCATTTCAGCGTACATCTTACTTCTTTTTTTGAGAACACTGAACACGCCGCTATTTACTACACGTGGACTGGGTTTGAAAACACTGTGAAGTCTGTGCTGTTCGGTGCAGTGCTGCCAATCCAAAAAAATTATAGCATTTTCCCAGTTGTAGAAATTGGATAATGATTGAATGAGAAATGGAGAGGAAAGTTTTACGGAGGAAAATAAAGTGATGAAATTATTATTATTAATGTGATTACAGTAGTGATTTGTTTTTTATGAATGTTGTCTAGTCCCATACCATTGCCTAGTAATTTTATTTTTATTTCTATAAATTTTATTATTAGTCATTAGCAATTTAATATTGAGTTTAAGTATAATTGAAATGGTTGTTAAGTGTTACATTTAAAATTGACAGGTTGGTTGTTGTTTGTAAGACTACCTACTTCTTACGCTGTATTTTTTCTTCTTGTTGTCTTCAGAAGTTTGTGTGCTTTCCTTGTAAAGGGTGAGCAATTGGAAGTGACCACCACGTGATCACAAATTTTAAGGTGGCGACATGTCTTAAGTTATTCTTATATTTCCCATGTTGCCATTTTTTAGTTTGTATTTATTCATCAAGACCTTGATTTTATCAGAGACTTTTTCCATTTCTAACAAAAATGTTTCGTCTCCCAGTTTTCGTACTTCTCTTATCTTAACGTTAATTTGGAGTTCACTTTTAAAAAAACCTTCCATTCCCTCCATCAACATGTTTCTCTTCTGTGGCCACTTTTAGACCCGATACAACTAAATTTTTTCTTTTTCCACATTTCTCTAGGTAGTCGACTTGTTTGTATAAACCTTTTATGTCGTTTTTCATACTTTCATTTTCTTTCTTCATAATTTCCCTTTCCTTCTTCATTTCTTTCATCTGTTGTTGGTATTGTTGTTGTTGTTTTTCAATGTGTTTGAGCATATTCATAATTTTATCATTTTTATCCATCGACTGTTTCATCACCCTAATAATTTCACTTTCTGCTTCCCATTGTTTTTGCAGAGATCTTTTAACTAATTTGCGTTTTCTAGATATTCTGAAACCGCTTCTGTTTCTTTTCCTACTATCTTTTTCATTGCCATTGTTCGAACTCATTTTAGTTCTTTTTCTATTACCTCCTTCCTCGTCTATTACCTCCTTCTTATTACTTTCTTCTACTAGTAGAGGGAATTTGAAATTTGTCAGTTCTAAATAGATATCGCCAAGTCAATAGTAAAAGTAGTTATAGTAGGGACGCTTTAAATTCCGTTGTACGTTTTTTATGTATTAGGTAAACTGAAAATGTAACAAGATAATTTTCAGTTACTATTTTACTTACGTTGTAAAAAAATTAATACTGATACAAAAGTTAATCCATTATTAACAATATTATTCATATTTGTATTTTGCTATATTAATTTATGACATGAATATTTTATATAAGGGTAGTTCCAAGTTGCGATGCTGACGAATGTACATGTTCCATTCAAACTCGCAATTGTACATACTAAAGGTCTCTTTCAACAAACAGTTCTAAATGATTCGGGATTTCATCCACCAATAAAAATATTCAATGTCATTTGTGATTAAATTCAGGTAACTAAAATTCGTCCTAGGTCGAAAAAATCCGGAGTCGTTCTGAATCGTTTGTTGGAACAAACCTCATATATTTTTCTTGTGCTTTGTACTGAGATTATTGCATGATTTATTTGTGTTTTTGTTAATATTTACAAACTGACTGCAAACAGTTTAGAAATTAGTGATGGTGCTGACAGACAGAAAAAAATGTTTCCGCACTGCTTACCATTTTTTGTTTTAACAAATTTATATTTGGTTTTATTGTGAGATTATGGTTGTTTATTTTACGTTAGTGATTTCAGAAAAGTTTTTTTTCCGCATTTTTTATTTCCAGTTTGAAGGAGGAATTTTTTTGTAAATTTTAGAAGAAGGGCGATACAACTTTACAATTGAGTGTACCTTTTTCGATGATTCTTCAGTTCCTTTTCTATCAATTCGAATACAAGTTTGAAGAAGATACATTTTTTCAAAATAAGAAGATAACAAAAAATTGTCTTCAGTTGTCTTCATTTTTGTTCATTCTTTTCCTTTAAGTTGAATTGGAGTTATTTTTTTCAAATTAGAAAGAGAAACATTATCTAACGCAACGGTGGGCAACCCCCGGCCCGGCGTAAAGTTTCTTTTCGTTGTAATTCTTCTAGTTTGAAATGAATATAAACGCACATATCAACATGTATGTTCATAATTTAGTACTAACTTTAAAACTTTTTTTTATTTATTTCATATTTGTAGACTAAAAAATTATAGGTCACAAGAAGGTGTCAATTAACTACGGCCCGCGGAAAAAACGTAAAATTTATTCTGGCCCATGTTATAAAAAAGGTTGCCCACCCCTTTAAGATTTTAAGATTCTTAAAGTTTGAAAACGATAACTACCGATGTATTACTTTTTTGATAACGGGAACTACTTTTGCTACGGTTACCAACACTCCCGGATTTTGCCCGAAATTTCCCGGAGTTTATCCGGAGTTTCCCGGATTTTGTCCGGAGATTTCCGGATTTTGTCCGGAGTTTCCCGGATTCGGCCCGGAGATCCCCAGGATTTTGCCACGAATTCCCCCGGACTTTTCCCGGAGTTTTCCCTGATTTTGCTCGGATTCTGCCCGAATTTTTCCCGCAGTTTTCCGGATTTTGGCTGGAATTGCCAGGAGTTTTCCGGATTTACCCGGATTATAAGGGATTGCCTGGAGCAACGGTGGGCAACCCCCGGCCCGCGAGATCTTTAAAAGAAATTATAAATTGATTATAAACGCACACAGCAACATGTATGTCCATAATTTAGTACTAATTTTAACACTTTTTTTATTTATTTCATATTTGCAGACTAAAAAATTATAGGTCACAAGAAGGTGTCAATTAAGTACTACGGCCCGCGGAAATAACGTAAAATTTATTCTGGCCATGTTTAGCCGGTGTCAGCGCTGGGCCAGCGCTATGACAGCAGCCAATGAACAGAAACGTGTCGTCATTTAGTTGGCGTTCAATTGGCTGTTGTCATAGCGCTGGCCCAGCAATCACCCGGCTGAACATGGCCATTGAAAAACGCGTTAACTCGTGATGCCATCGTACGAATTGCAATTCAATTATATATACTCGCAGCTCTATTAACATGGAAGAAACTAAAAACATGGTTCGTTAATGGGCTATTAAAGAAAATTCCCCGTGCAAATAATAAATGGCCAAACCTAACAAATGTCATAATACAAGCATCGGTAACGCTTTGAAAAAAAAAAACAAAAAACTGAACTGTCAAACAGTCAAAAGTTTTAAGTCGAAGTAACGCAACGACTCTCAAAATTATGTAGTTGAAGAATCGAACGTTTCCGTAAAAGTCAAAATTTTCGTGTAAGGATGGAGTGCGGCCGCCGAAGTCGGCCGAACGGACCGGATTTATGGAAATCAATGATCAAAAAACACGAGGAACGCAACGCCAAACTAAAAGAACAACAATGCGACTTGCGTCATCGTTTAGAAGCGATGGAATGTTCGATGCCCGGTCTGTTGTGTTTCAACATGATCCAGATGGCGAAGAACGACAAACCCGGCGGCGGCGGCGGGGCCGATCTGAAAAATTTCGTCGAGCAGATGCAACGCGCCCCGGAAAAATCGTCGGACTGCACCTGCGCTCGGCCGAACGAAGACGATCGACCCGTGAAAGGACCGAACGCCGAATCTACGTGCGCGTCGGACGATCCGCGAAGTCGTCTGCAAAACACAGGAGATGACGTTTACACGCAACCGACACCAGTCAAATTTGACGTCAACGTACAACCCACCAACGAAGCCGGTTCGAACACGTGCGATTGCAACTCGCCGCAAATTTCACCTGCACCTCCGCAACCAGCGTCGGAGACCGCAACTCGCATTTGCGACGACTCACAACCGATAATGCCGCAGAATGCTATCGGCGATTTGAGCGGTTACTCTTTGCGCTCTGTCGACATCAACTACATGGAAAAGTTGAAGGGTTTGGTGGAGCGCGAAAAACTCTTGAAGCGCGACGTCGAAGAGCTGGAACACAAAGAAAAAGCGTACACCGAGACGCTGAAGCAAACCGATGATATGTTTTCAAGCGGCGGCGAACGCGATTACGAAACACAAAGCCTGAATTACTCCAATCGACAGCTCACCGACGGCAATCGCGACCTTGAGGAACAACTGGAAGACGTCAAGTTGGAGTTGGAACAGACTAAGGAGAATTTGGAAGGTCCGATGAAGCGCGAGTTAGAAAATGAGCGTAGGCGTTGTCAACAGTTGGAAGATCAGTTACGCAAGAACACAACCGATCGAGCCAATAAGGAGGGCGCGCATCGCAAAGAACTGGATTTCCTGAATAAACAATTGCAGAGCGCCAATCAAAATTTAAACGACCTGAACGTGTTGAACAAAAGGTTAAAGGAGGAACTTGGCATGTTGAACGGTCGATGTGAGGAGCTACAGACGGACCTCATTAATCAGAAGTTGAGCGAAGTGCACACGATCAGTCGACTGACTGCGATGAATCAAATGAAAGCGAGCGGCGCGAAACCCAAACCACCTCCTAGCCCGCCGTGTT
This sequence comes from Lethrus apterus, assembly GCA_018397195.1. Classification (NCBI taxonomy): domain Eukaryota; kingdom Metazoa; phylum Arthropoda; class Insecta; order Coleoptera; family Geotrupidae; genus Lethrus; species Lethrus apterus. The sequence goes on along the minus strand of JAFFZR010027608.1, from coordinate 17,955 downwards.
CACCCTGTTCACCCTGTCCACTGATGATGGAAGGCGCAGGCGATGATCTGAATACAATAGCCCGCAATTTAAGCGCCATATTAGCCGAAGCCAACGATTGCAGTAACTGTCAAAAAGTACACCCAGATCTCATCGACACCGTCAAATACATCAAAAGTTTAGTGGATCTTGTCAACAAAGACACAACCGCCGTGGACAAAATCGAAAGAGAACCCAGCGCAGGCAAAGGCATAATCGAGGAAGCCAAACCCACGGTCGAATTGTATCCGCCGAAGGAGATGCCGTCGTCGGAATCGGCTGTCGGTTACGAAATCGAACTTGAACCGAGTGAAGAAGCACAATACGAACACGAAGCAGTAACAAGCGATAAAATGTCGCCCGAACGCGAAGAAGAACCATTTGAAAGTGAAAAAGAACCGCTTGAAGTTGAAGAACCGCAAGAAGTTGTTCAAATTGAAGAAGAAAAAGAACCGCTTGAAGTTGAAGAGCCTCCCGAAGTTGCTCAAGCTGAAGGCGAAGAAGAACCATTTGAAAGTGAAAAAGAACCGCTTGAAGTTGAAGAACCGCAAGAAGTTGTTCAAATTGAAGAAGAAAAAGAACCGCTTGAAGTTGAAGAGCCTCCCGAAGTTGCTCAAGCTGAAGAAGAAAAAGAACCGCTTGAAGGTGATAAAGCTCAACTTGAAGTTGAGGAAGCACCACTCGATACCGCGGAAGCACCAATTGAAGATAAAAATGTGCCGTCCGACGAGAAGGCCCTACTTGAAGGTGAAGCACCAAAAGAAGAAATACTGCAAATTGAAGAACCCGCACCGATCGCTATCGAAGTCGTCGCCGATAAACCGGTCTCATCCGTCGAGGAACCTGAAACGTCACCCACAGAAACAGTCGAAGAACCGGTTCCGCCGAGTGAAGGCGCCCAACCAGACGAGATCGCCGAGGGCGCCGTTCTTGGCGAAGCCGAAACGCCAACAATCCAGCCGACGGACATTGTCGAACTGGAAAAAACGCCATCGGTTGAGATGATACCGGCGGAAATCGAAGAGGTCGAACCGGTCGCCGAGAGCGTCGTCGATTTGGAACGTGAGCCTACTAAACCCGAAAGCGCGGAATTCGTCGGCAAAATCGTCCAAAGAATATGTCGATGCGAACCGAAAAAGACCGACGAGGATGGCACGGTCGTTAAGTCGAAAAGCAAAGAGATCGAAATTGCCACAACCGAGATCGAAGGCAAGGACGTCATGATAATGGGCGAGGTTTATTTATTCAAAACCGAAGAGGCTGGAGAAGTGACTGTCGTCACGACGGGGAAGCCAGATGGTGAAGTTTTTGAAGTTTCAGCCCAAGTTGATAAAAGTGAAATAATGGTAGGCAAGCCACATAGTAAGGAAGCAGTAGCTGATATTGTCAAAGGCGATCAGATTTCAACAAAACCACAGAGCAAAGAGCTCATAGCTGATGCGATTAAAAGCGATCAATTTCCAACAAAACCACATAGTAAAGAAATCATAGCTGATGCGATTAAAAGTGACCAAATTCTAACAAAACCTCGTAGCAAAGAACACTTTACCGATTTTGAAACAACTGAGCGAACGTTTCTGACACAGCTGCAGAGTAAAGAAAAGATTTCCAGCAAGGAAAAAGTATCCAGCAAGGAAAAAGTATCCAGCGAGGAAAAGGTATCCGGCAAACCATCTTCACGCACCCCATCCAAGCTGTCTGCAAGGAAGTCCTCCACAGCCCATATCCGCGAAGACGTAAAAGTGTCCAAGTCTTCGGATAAGAAAATTAGCGTGCTTGGTTCGGAATACACAGAAGAGGTGGAAGTAATAACCCAGTTGGAAACGGAAGGTGACCTCGCGGTGGACACCGAAGTGCATCTGGTGAGGCGATCGACCGACGGCGTTTACGTCACCACGACCGTGACAAGTTCCGGCCATTTGGAAGTGATGACCGAAGGCCCCGCCGGCGTCATAGATACCACCCTCAAGATGACCGAATCCGGAAACATTGAGGTGGTGACGGAAGTGACCGAATTCGAGGACGGCTCTTCCGCGATCATATCGCACGTTTCCGGCAAGGCGATAGATGTCGAGTCGAGCGAAGCCGAACGAATGTTAGACGTGGATGTTATACACGCGCCGCCTTTGGATACCAAGTCAGAAGCGAGTATTTCGACGAAGAAATCCGACGTGTCTAGCAAGAAATCGCCCTGTGCTAGCAAGAAGTCGAGCGGTGCAAGCAAAGAATCATCTGTTCCGAGCAAAAAATCGAGCGTTTCCGGTACCAAATCAAAAGAAAGCACCGTGTCAACCACCAAAGACGTTTGCACGTGCTCATCGCCGAAGAAATTGTCCGATAAGTCCGTTACGGCGGTTCGATCAGTCGAAGTTGCCGAACAACAAGTGGAAGTGCCGGATGAAAACGTACAAGAAGAGCTACAACCTTCGGAGATGATCGCAACGGACGAGAAAGAAACCGAAGCGCAAGTCGAACAGTCCGAAATGCTCACGCAAAGTGAAGACAAACCGCAAGACGATGGCGAAACCGAAACAACCGACGTGCAAATCGCCGAAGTCGTCTGCCAGTGCGAAGAAGAAGAAGAACAACACATCGATGAAACGCAAGATGAGGCGGATTTGTACGATCAAGGAACGGAAACGGTCAAAGTGGACAAATCAGAAGTAAAGTGTCAGTGTGAAGAAGAATCGAAGGAACCCAAAGAAACGGAAACGGTCCCGATTGGCGGCGTCGACGTCGATCTGCAACACGACGACGACACGTGCAAATGCGATGCGGGAATAGAAGTAAAAGCCAAAAGTGCGGAGGCGGTTTCTCAGAGCGACGGCGGAGTAATCCTGGAGGAAGAGGTCGATGTTGCCGAACTCATGCAACGAACCTTCCAGAAAGCACCGCAAAGCGAATCGGAATGTTTGTGCGAAGAAGAAAGTGAAAAAGATGCAAAATACGAAGATGATGAATCCGAAGAGGAAGATGATGAGGATGAGGATGAATGTATATGTAAGCCGGAAGATGACTCTGATTCTAGTGATTTTTGTAAATGCGAAATGGGTAAAATGGAAATGCCATTCGAGGGGAAATCGGTCGTTTTCGACGTGAACAAACCGCCTCAACAAGAAACCGACGACGAGGACGAAAGCGGATCGACCGCTTCGAGCGTGTCGTTGTTTTCCGATTTGGGCGACGGCGTCGAAATCGGACATGAAATCACGTCCGTGTTGGACCGGGCCAATAGAAGGGTATCGGGCGCGCTGGAAAAGGCCGGCCAGGAACTGGAAAACATCTTGAGCGAAAATCGACGCAGTCAGGGCATATTGAAGCAGTCGCAGTTGAACGTCGTGTTTGGCGAAGAGGCCGCGATGGATGCGGTGCACGAAGATACCGTAGGAGAAGAGGAAACCCCCGTTTGTACGTGCGCAAAGAAAACGGGAAAATCGAAAAAGAAGAAAAAAACCGAAAAGGTAACTGTTAAAAAAACATCCAAACCGTGCACGTGTGGCCAGACCTCGGCGTCCGAGGTAAATTCATCCAATACTAGTGAGGTGAGCAAATCCCGAAGCGTGTGTTCGTGTCGGCCAATTTCGCCCACTTTGAGCGCGAAAAGCAAATCCCGAAGCGTGTGTTCTTGTCGACCGATTACGCCAACTTTAAGCGAGAGAAGCAAATCGAAAAGTGTGTGTTCATGTCGACCGATTTCTCCGCCCGTATGCATCTGTAAACCGAGTTCATCCGATCGCACAAAATCGCGAAGCGTGTGTTCGTGTCAACGAGAACGCGACAATTCAAGGAGCACGTGTTCGAGCCAAACTTCGCCGAGCAAGCCCAAAATTGTGGACAATCGGCCCACCTGCGATTGCTGTCCATGCGTCAACAAATTCGAAAGCGACGATAAAACGTCGGAAAACGTCGCCACAAGCACGAATTCCGACAGCAAACTTTTGCAAACGACTCTTACCCAAACCGTCGAGAGTTGTACCAGGAAAACGTGTCCTAAAACCGTGCGTTCTGGTAACAATTCGTCGGTTAAGCTTCAATTGTCCAACGTGTCGTCGACCTGCAACAATAAGTCGTGTGGAAAACGCCAACCCATTAATCAAACATCTAGTGGTTCTTCCTCCGACGTGAGTACGAGCAAATCGTGTAAAGCTAAGTTTATCTGTTCACAACGATCGAGCGAATCAGACGTCGACGCTCCTAAAATGCGCAAAATTCCCTGTCCCGCTAAGAACAATCAAAGTAACCAGGTGCGACCATTGAGCGCCGATTCTCGCAACGCTTCGAAAACCAAAGGAATTTCGTGCCAACACTGCAGCAGCTTCAGCGTGCAGAAATCATCGTCGACCGTCGAATGCACACCTGCAACTTCCAAATACGCGCAAAAATCATTCACGCAAAGCAAAATACAACAGACCGCCATCGACAAAGAAGTCGAGTGCGTCCCCGAATGCAAACTGTACGCAACGGATAAAATACAACAACAACCGGCGCAAAAAGCCGATTCGGAAACCTTCGGCACGCCTATGAGTTCGCTGTCTAAAGTCGAATGCACCGATAGCACTTGCGACGCCACCGAACCCCAAAAAACGATCAAGTTCAACGTTGAACCCGCCAAGTTTGATTTGACTGGCAAATGCAGGGCCAGCACTTGTCAAGCGATCCTGGCGAAAAAATTGCAAAAAATCGACCTGAAATCCACGTGTACGGCCAGCACGTGTCGCCTGAAACCGCAGCAGTTACCCATCAAGTCCCCCTTGGCGTTCTCCTGCACGGCAAAAACTTGCCCCACGAATGTTAAAATCAACGACGAGAAATCGCCCATCAAGTCCCCTTTGGCGTTCTCCTGCACTGCAAAAACATGCCCCGTGTATGTTAAGATGATCGACGACAAATCGCCCCAGGACATAAACGTGACACGTGACGCCACTCCACAAGAAGCCATCGACTCGCTAATAAAATCCTCTTCGAGCTCTGAGTGTACGTCGATGACGTGCGCGCAAGCTAAACGAAAATCACCAAGTTTGTCGTCGTCCTCTCGTTCCGTGAAAGAATCTTCTGAATCCGAGTGTTCTCCAAGTACTTGTCGCCTGCGCCGTACGATAGAAGACAAATCGAGCTCGTCTCATTCGAGCAAGGCTTCGTCGGGCGAATTCGCCACACCGAGCTGCACTTCGATGACATGCTCGGCGAAATCGCCCCCCAAGAGCCCGCCAGTGTCGTCGGCGCGACTGAGGTCTACCGACGCTCAAACTTCGTGCACGCCTTTGACGTGCGCTGTAAAAAAAGACAAAAGCGTGTCGGAGGCTTACGTGCAAACTCCGACCAAGACGGCTAGTGCTGGATCGAAAACTCCCAGCAAAGCGCCGAGCGTGGCTAGCGATGGACGCAAATCGGAACTCGCTAGTGAGGAACTTCCCAGCGAACAAGCTAAATCGCCCAGTATAATCTGCGAACAGCGAAAATCACCGAGCGTACTCAGCGATAAATGTAAATCTCCTAGCGTGCTCGGCACCGAAGACGAAACTCATTCCGCTTCGAAAATTTCCTCAAGAGTTTCTTCCCGAAGAGCTGATGATGAAGCCGATACGATCGTTAAAACTGATTCGTCGGTACCAGAAACTCCGTCGAAAAAAGCGTCGAAGATTGGAATGACTGTTCCGTCGACCCAAGAAGCTTTACCTTGTCACTGCACAGATGGACGTCCAGGTTCGTAGCTCTAACCTTGCTGGAACCCCTTACTTTATCGACTTGCAAGCAGAGTCGTTTCGTCGATTGTTTTAATGGCTTCATGGTGTAGAAATTCTACAGAAGTTGTCCGTCAAGACAATCGATGAAACATCAGCATTTGTGAGCCAATTTGGTTCCAACCTGACGACATTATCCGTGACTTTGGAATAATTTAATTCAATACTTTTCCAGCGCCAACCACTATTGATGATATAACGCCGGGCCAAGACCGTCCAAAATCGACAACACCTCCAGGTTTGGTCCCCATACTTATTACATCGATTACAGTCATTTACGTGTAAACGTTGCCAAACGGGTTGATACCTTTGCACGACAACCTATTTCAAGGATGTGTCGATTAGTTTCAGAACCGACTCAAGATGTAAGGCCAATGTCAATCTCCCAGCGCCCGGAATCACGTGAAAAGTTGGCGTCTTTGGATGGAAAGCCGACTGAAAAACGACATCCGGATGAACGCGAAGGTTTGTTTCGAAATTTTACATATTTAAGTTTACGCCTTTATTTCTAGAACCTGCGGAGACATTGAAAATTTCGGAAGAACGAAAAAGGCCGTCCGAAGATGGGCCGAGATTACCGGAAAAACGAACAGGTATGAAATTGTTATTAGTAGTTTTTTTATTTGTAAATTTAAAAGAGAAATCTGAACGTGGTTACAAAAGCGACCGATCGCCATTATTGAGATTTTTTTGTCACAATCTCCGATTGATACGAAGAAAGGTTTGTAAGTAAAAAATTTGAATAAAATTTAATGTTTAATTTTAGAGGTGGATACAAAACACGAACCGGATGAGAAACAAGAATCGGATAAAAGACCACCGGGTGCAAATAAAGTTGAAGATAAAATCAGTGAGCCAAAACCACGCGAAATCGAGGTGACGGTAACAGTCGAAGACAACAAACAAACTAAGCGCCAAGACGTCGAGATATCCATCGAGCACGAGGTTAAAAAGGTGCCCTCCGCGCTCAAAACCGCGCCGACGGTCAGGCAAGCATCTTCGTTACGATCAGTATCCGAAACTCCCGCTACAAAACATAGCGTTTCCAAGTTGCCGTCAACCGCGACACGCCAACCCAGTCAAAAATCGATAGAATCGGAAAGATTGCGAATGGGCGGAAGCACTTCTGAGCTGGACCGACCCGTCTCGCGCCGTTCCAGCAGGAGATCTTACGAACGGCACAAATCGAGCGAGATCGCGGCGACGAATCTGAGCGACAAACGCGGCGACGTTTCGAAAGAGTCCTTACAGGGGCAAGACCACGTGACGGAAGGTGACGGAAAATCGTCGATACACGGCGACGCACCGTCCAGAACCTCTCAGTCATCCAAACGATCGGATCGGCGCGAGAACGGGCGCGATGATTCGGAATCCGACGACGAAGGGCGTCGGTCGAAGGGTAGCATTTGTGAGCCGTGCGGTTGGGAACAGCCACCCGAAAAACGGGTGAAAAAAGCTCGAGATGAGACACAGTCGCTGGAATTGAGCGGGGATGAAGATGAAAAGTGCGCTGGCAAAGGGGAAAGTGTTTCGAAAATTCCGGTGCGCAGTCCCGCCAGTTCTAAAACTTTATCGGTGAAGTCGTCGTTAAAAGCACAAGGCGATTCAAAAGCAAAATTGACGTGCGAATCATTATCCACATTGGGAATATCTGATGCGTCACTTGGTCGCAAAAAGTCAAAAGGTTCGTCTGCATCGAGAATTCCTGTTCCCATTTCGAAAATCGAATCGGTGGGAACTCACCCGTCGGTGTGCGACTGCATGGAGTGTCTGCTGGACAAGTGCAAATTGACCAAACACATCGAAGAGATCAAATCGCACGGCCCCGATTGCATTTGCATCGATTGCATTTACGACCCGGATAAATTCGTGCAAGGTATAGAAACGACCGTCTTAACAATGCAAGCGGAGCCCATTCCAATAAGTTTGGCCGCTACGGCGCATTCGCCGAGTTGCGAATGCGTTGATTGTCTGTGCGATCCTTGTCGCGATGCTGATACGGCGAAGCCGAGCAAACCCAAACATTCTAAGGATTGCGACTGCGTCGATTGTTTGTGCGATCCTTGCGCCGATGAAGACGAAGAGACGCCACCTTGTCCTTCGCTTTCGCCGCCTAAAAGACACCCTCCTGGTTGCAAATGCGTCCATTGTTTATGCGAGCCTTGCGGCGACGTCCCCGAATGTTCGTGCGAGGTGTGCAAATGCGAACTGTGCGCGGACGTGACGAAACGCATGACCGCCAGCGGTAAAAGTCGCCACCCGGATTGCAAGTGCAAAATTTGTGAGTGCGAACCGTGCGGTTCGGTACCAGAATGTACGTGTACCGAATGCCTGTGTGATCCTTGCAAAGACGACGCGCGGGAAACGGCAAAACACATACCCGCTTGCACTTGTCCCGTATGCAAATGTGCGCCTTGCGGCGACGTCAATGTGGCGAAAAAACAAACGGAATCAGCGCCACCTGCGTTGGAGTCGGCGCCACAAATTAGAGCACAAGACGCCACGATCCAAAGCAAAGTCGCACTAGAGGATTCCACCGCGCAAACGGCTCAGCAACAGCATCCATCTGACTGCGGCTGTCCGATTTGCAAATGCGATCCTTGCAGCGATCCGTCGGTTCGAAAACAAAAGGAGGGAATCGTCGGAGCGGCGCCCATAATTCCCGAACATATTACGCCTAGTTGCGATTGCAAAGAATGTAAATGCGATCCGTGCAGCGACGCGGCGATTCGTGAGCCGAAGTCGCGCGCGATACCGTACGAAGCTCCGCAACTACCCGCAACCGTAACGAAGACGCGTTGCGGCCTTTGCGAATGTTTCGATTGCATATGCGACCCGTGTAGCGATCCTGCAGTGGAAGAGGCCAAAAAACCGGCGAAGAAACACGACGGAAATTGCACGTGTCCCAACTGCATATGCGACCCTTGCGCTAAAAAGGAAAATAAACACGGCGAAGGCTGTAAGTGTCCAACATGTTCGTGCAAACCTTGCGATCCTAAAATAAAACACGATGAAAATTGTACGTGCCCTGATTGCATATGCGATCCTTGCAACGACCCGTCGATCAAAGATGTTCAAAAAACCAAGAAACATGGTAAGGGTTGTACGTGTCCTGATTGCATATGCGATCCTTGTAGCGATCCGTCGACCAAAGATGCTCAAAAACCTGAGAAACATGGTAAGAGTTGTACGTGCCCCGATTGCGTATGCGATGTTTGTTCCGATCCCACAATTCAAGAAGCAAAAAATCGCACTGTTGAGTCCATAAAACACGGCCCTGATTGCAAATGTCCCGAATGCACTTGCGAGCCGTGTTCCGATCCGACCAAAAAAAACAAACACACCCCGAATTGCAAGTGTCCGGAATGCACGTGCGAACCTTGCAGCGACCACACGATTAAACTCCAACGCAAACATTTGCCGCCTTGCGATTGCCCCGATTGCAAATGCGATCCATGCACCGATCCCGCCGTCGCAAAAGGGTCCCATGCACCGTCGTGCGACTGTCCCGATTGCAAGTGCGATCCTTGCTCCGATCCCGCCGTAAAAAAGCACGGGAAAGGTTGCAAATGCGTCCGATGTGTATGCGATCCTTGCGCACCCGACGCCGAACCGACGCTTCACGAACCTGCAACCGACGAGAAACACGTCCCCGGTTGCAAATGTACGAAATGCGACGCTGTCCAGCCGCATCCTCCCGGTTGCAAATGCACGAAATGCCAACGACCCCCGAAACCGCAAATTGAAACACGCTCCGTTTCCAAACCCCAAGAACCGAGTCACACCTCCGGTTGCAAATGCACGAAATGCATTTGTCAACCTTGCCACGATCCCTCGAAAACTGGAGACACTCACGCCCCCGGTTGCAAATGTTCAAAATGCATTTGTCAACCTTGTGACGATCCCTCGAAAACTGGAGACACTCACGCGCCCGGTTGCAAATGTTCGAAATGCAACTGTCAACCTTGCGACGGACCACCCAAATCATCAGCGAAAACGAAATCCGCCCCTAAACAGACCCACGGATCGGAATGTGTATGTTCGAAATCAGCCTCCGAACACAAAAAGATCGCCAAACATGGTCCCGGTTGTAAATGTCCGGATTGCAAATGTGATCCTTGCGAGGGTTCGGGCGTGCAGCGCAAATGCTCGAAATGCGGACGGAAGGGTTGCGTTTGCAAAGCGGCAAGCGGAACGGACCGAAAACAACAGGAAGAAGAATTGGAAGATCTGATGGAACAGATACGGTGCGCATGTCAAGATGCCGAAATGCAAGCGGCGCTCACGGTGCCATTGGCACCACAACAATCGTTTAAGACAACGTTGTCCGGAATGCAAGTCGCTTTGTCGACGTTGCAAGACAAATGCAAAACCAAAGATATAATGATCGATGCGATGACGGAAGAGTTGAAATTGCGCGCCAATAGCAACGTGTTCGATGATATGCTGCGTAAGATGGCAAGCAGATCAAAAGTCAACGTGGATTACGACATGCAGGCCGTTTGCGCGACTTTGCCGCGTCCGTCTGACGATCCGCAATACCGTGTCGGTTCGAACGCACAATCGAAGGGCGATTGCAGTTGCGTGTCGCTTAGTTCGGCGCCGATGAAGATCACGAACGTGCGCAGGATTTCACCCGACAGTCTTTTGATTAAATGGGATCCCCCGGCGAACAGTGCCGTCATTGGGTACGAGATTTGTGTGGAAAATGTCGTCAAGTCTCGTGTGCACAGCGCGCAACGCAGGTCCGCCGTTGTTTTTACTTTGGAGATGAAAAATAAAGTTAATTTGAGCATATATGCGATGACGTCGAACGGACGTTGTGATCCACCTGCTACTTATGTTTATAACGTTTGAAATAGTCTTATTAAATGTTTTGTATTGAGTCTTGTGTGAATTTAAGAAATATATTTCGTTATAAACAATTTTAAAGAGTTTCATTTTCAAATAACTCTACACTGAGAAAATAAATGAAAATCGTACGTTTACACACGTGTGTTTATAGTTATTTACGAACCAAGTGCGGGAAGACGATTTTCCCGCATGAGCGCAGATGTCTTCACGCAAGAGGTTTGTATAATATTTTTTGTAACGAACAGAATCACGGCTAAAGAAGGAAAATCGATTCTTTCTCATTGTCACTGGCTTGTTACCGACATTGACTGACATTTCGTTTTTGTTACGCTACGACGTAACGTAATGGCAATAGATAGCGCTAACCAATTTGCTAACTAATTTGAGCTATTTCTTTTTTGTTATATAATTTTAAACAACGAAACTCGCGGAAATGGTGTTTCATATAGCAAGTGTTATTTCTATTAAGACGACTTTTTTTTCACATTTGAAAGCACCAGTGTTTTTTGAAAATTTTCCCGAACGAGTGCAGGAAATTGACGTTCCTATCTGCCAGTTGCGTGCGTGAAATGTCACTGAAGGATGTGAGTACAAAAAATATTTAGTCAATGGACTGTACATTTGCACCTAAATTAGAGTCCACTACGTGTGAAGAGCGATCGTCCTATATCGATCCTTCTTACTCTCCCGTAAATCACAGTTTTCTTTGATACTCTCACAAAACGCTCAATGTTTCTACACTACGTTCGTAAATTCGGAGGAGTAAATTAAAATTCTCACTAAAAAAAATCGCTGACTGATTGGCCGTATTCGCAACCAGATTTTCGGTATTTAATGTTCTCGTGTGTGACAGCTGACAGGTGTCGATTTTAAAGTATTTAAAAAGTCATTTATTGTTTATTAACAATATAAAAAAAAGTACAGCACGGTGAATTAATCACTTCAATTTGAATACTCGCGTTTGGGGCATTTATCAATAAACTTAGATTAAACAAGATTTTAGTTTCTCCAAATTATGTTTAGAAATTAATAACTTATCACATTTTTCTCCTTTAAAAGTGATTGCAGATATTCAAAAGAAAGTGTGTGTTTTATTAACTTTTTATTATGAAAGATAGGAGAAATACACAAAATCTAACAGACAATTGCAATAGTATTTATTTTCATTGTTCCTTTTTTGAATATTTTCGCGTAAGTTAATGTGAATACAATTTTCATAATTATGTCTAATTGATTTCTTTACTTTTCTTTATAGTTTTAATTTTATAATCCTTTTAATCTTACGCCATTTTTGTGATTGTAAATAATATTAATTTATTTTTATTATGAACGTTGAATGTTCTGTAGTGTGTTCAGGCATATTTATGTTAGCAAATGTGCGCACGGATAATCTATTTTTTTGTTTGTTTTGCGTCAAACTGCAAAACTAGTTTAAATTTGTTTGAAAATTGGTAGATTTTAATGTTAAGTTTATAATAGCAAACATTTAAGAAAACGATATCCCATTTTGTCACTGGTTAAATTAGTTAGGATACGCCACTGGAGATTTTCACCTCTATTGACATTCGCGCAGGTAGTGTCACGTGACAGACCTTTCATAAAAATGCTACTACTTTTCATGTCACTCGGAGAGTAATGAAAAACGCAATTATATGTTTTAAACGTCAATCTCAAAGAAGAACTTTTGATACAAGAATCGTCTTTCACTTGTATTATTGTTGATATATACTTCAAATTGGCGTCGTTTTCATTAAATACAAAATTATACTTTTTATAACAATTTACTATGAATAATAAAATACCGAATTTCGAGTTCGCTGGGTTGGCAGCACTGCCGGGAAAAACAATCAAAATAAAATTTTCAAACTTGTCACACAACTAGGTGGGTAGATCCCTACCCACATATATAATTTTATATAATTAAACAAAAAAATCTTTAAAAGCGAAAAGTCGGGGTGAAAGGATTAAATCAACAGAATTAATTTCTAATTTTATGTCGTTCAAACGCTCACTCATTTTGTCAACACTTTTCAAGTTATCTTCACAAATCAATGTAACTTGGCAGAATGTTCGGACTTCATAACCTGATTTTCCTGTTTTATATCATTGATCGCCAAATTTGTTACTCAGCTTCTTGTTTAAGATATTTCATCGGCTTCTTCATTATATAAAATACAGGTACAATGTCTATATGCTCCATCTTCAAAACTACGTCACTTTTCACGATGGAATCCTCTTCACGTTCGTTTTTAGTTTCTCCTAAATATAGCTGTTTATCATATAATTGGGAGGTAACGTCCATTTCTCTTTGACTGTGTTGTATTGACCGACTTTGTAATATTGGTTCCTCTGATAAGGATTCAGAGCAAGAATTAAAAGAAAGCAACTTTTCTTTTTCCAAGTGTATCTTGTAATGGTTATTTAGGGCCTCTTTGGAGACACAAACTTCAGTACAAATATTACATTTCAAATTTCCGTGTGCTTGAAGGTGACATGTTAGATCTTTCTTATATGAGAAATCTCTTCCACACATAAAACACCAGAAAGTTTTCATTTTATTCTCTTTGAATCTTTGTCGTTTGTGTACGATTTTATGCGATAATAAATGGGTTTTTGTACGCAATAACTTGGAGCAAATATCGAATTTATGTTTTCTTTCATCAATGTGCATCATCTGATGTACCAGCAAGGGGTCTTTCTTACTGAACAACTTCAAGCAAACACCACATTTATAACTTTTTTCATTGGTATGTGTCTTCTTATGTTTCCATAAATACATTTTTGTAGAAAATAGCTTCGAGCAACCATCGCATTTATGATTTTTTCCATCCAAATGTACTTTTTTATGTTGAAGTAAACAATGTCTTGTTCTAAACATCTTGGAGCAAAAATCGCATTTGTGATTCTTTTCATCCTTATGTGTTTCCTTATGTCTCAATAAATGATAATTTGTACGAAAAAGTTTGGAGCAAACATCGCATTTGTGATTCTTTTCATCGGTATGTATCATTTTATGCATCTGTAAACTATCTTTTCTGTAAAATAACTTGGAGCAAACGTCACATTTGTAATTCTTGTCATCGGTATGTGTCATTTTATGTCTGAGCAAATTGGCTCTTGTAAGGAACAGCTTCAAACAAATATCACACTTGTGCTTATTTTTTTCATCACTGTGATTCATTCGATGTTTAAGTAAATTGGATTTCCTACAAAATGACTTTGAGCAAATATCACATTTATTTTTTTCGTGTGTCTTTTTATGTGTAAGCAAAATGGCTCTTGTACAGAACAATTTTGAGCAAACATCGCAACTGAAAGGTTTTGATTCAAATAACAATTCCGTAGGTTCGATTTTCACTTCAATTTGATCTTCATTGGTTGTTATTGTAGGACTAACAGTAATCACATCTATAAATAAACAAGAGAATAAGAATAATAGCAAGAAAAATACTCACGAGATAGAATGTTATCAATATCATCTACATGTTCTGTTTTCAAAACTACATCATTTTTCACAACAGATTCCTGATAATATTCGGTCATAGCTTTTTCTGAAGGTAGCTGTAGATTATGTAATTGGGTGCTGAAATCGATTTCAGTTTGACTATGGATGTTGTTTATCAAGTTAACTGTGAATGATACTATTCTATAAACACCCTATGTTTCTAGTCGGCTAGTACCTTAGTACCCTTAAGTATAAACTTTCTTAGTTTCTAAGAATTGTCCTTCATAAATCCTTCGTTAACTGTATTAGTAGGCCTATTTCAACTTTCCAACAGACGATTCAGAACGATTCCGGATTTTTTCGACCTAACACAGAGCGAATTTCAGTTACTTGAAGTTAGTCACAAATGAACCGTAATTGAATGAACTTTTGAGACGAGAATCGTCTTTAACTTGTATTATTTGTTGATATATACTTCAAATTGACGTCGTCTTCATTAAATACATTAAAAACTATATATTTTTTTAACAATTTACTATGAATAAAATTTTTAAATCTACCGAAATTTATAGGCAGATACCGAATTTCAAGTTCGCTGAGTTGGTAGCATTGCTTACACCACAATACTGCTGGGACGTTTTGTTAATGTTTGTGGATCATGTATCAAAATTACTTGAATACATTTTTAATGTTTTACTAGAATGCAAGATCAATGATTGCAATCTGTTCTATTTGAATTTTCCCATTTTTTCAAATTGCGGACTATTTTTCTGCCATCTAATATTTAATAGTTAAATTAAACTTGTGCAGAGCGCACTCTTTCAAAATTTATTTCAATATATGAGAAAACGTGCGAACATAACCATAAAAAATAAACAATGTCTAGAATAATCGTTAAAAATTTACCAAAATCGGTACGTATTAAAACATTTCCATTGGAATCTTTCTCACACGTAAGTTTCAGATAACAGAAGATAAATTACGACAGATTTTCGGCGAAAAAGGCCTGTTAACAGATATTCAGTTGAAATACACCCCAGAAGGTAAATTTCGACAATTTGCCTTCATAGGCTATCACGAAGAAAGCGAAGCCGTCGAGGCTATCAAATTCTTCAATAGCACGTGCATCAAAACCAACCAAATAACCGTAGAACCTTGTACGATATTAGGAGACGTTAAAAAACCAGCGGCTTGGAGCAAACATGCTCGCGAGAAAGAGACACCCAAATCCAACGACGCGCAACGAGCACAGAAAATCGAAAACAAAACCGTCGACCTCTTGGACAAGGTACAAATTTACGTTATCAAACGTTGTAATGTGTTTTGACTTTGTAGTACAAAGATGACCCGTTGTTTGAAGAATTTATGCAAGTTCACCTACCGAATGAGCTCCAACTTCACAAGGAAAATACGCAAATTATAAAAGAAAAAAGCAACGACGATTCGGGACACGAAACAAAAAGTGACAATGAGGAAAATGACGTAAAAAAACTCGCAGACACGCAAATATCAGATTTGGAGGTGAGTCCGTCGAGTTTAAACCAAATTGGTTTTATGTAGATTATTCTTTTTTAGTACATGAAGACGCTTATGAAAGAAACAAAACCGAGGCAAAAAATGGAAAAGAAAGTTAAAGAAAAAATTGTCTTGTTTACAATCAAGGTATGTATCGATTATCGCCATCAGCACTATTGTAAACATATTTCAGTTGATACACGAGCTTTATACTTCATCATCAGCACTATATCGTCAGCAAAGGCCATCAACCAGACCCTCCCCCCTCCTAGCTCAATCCTTCATCCTGTCTCTTTCTTACCACTTCTTCCAATTCTGATATATAGATATTGAATAATATGGGACTCAGTGGACAGCCTTGTCTTAATCCTCTTTTCGATCTAAATTCCTCTCACCTTCACCATGATCCATGTTTCCTTGCAAATCGCCTTTATTCTATGAATTAGTCCTCTATCCACTCTTTGCCTCTCCATGACTTGTACCAGCATCTTTTTCTAATCTTTCCTTTAGGTCCACGAACATCGCTACCATCTTTCCTTCCTTTTCCGCCAGGTAATTTAATATATTGTCCCTTGTAACTTAATGTATTGTCCCACGCTAAGTTCCAGTGGCATGTGGTGTGACTGTCCTTTCCCCCACTTTGAATTCTCCAATTTGTCTCCCTGCCCTCTCGTTTATATTTATCGATTAGATATTTCATTGTTTTAATTTCGTCTTACAGCTGCGTAATTTACCATATAGTTGCAAAAAGAAAGACATCAAGCAGTTTTTCTCTTCGAATACACCGTATTCCGTTAGAATACCGAGAGGTTTCAAAGGAATCGCGTACGTGGGGTTTAAAACGGAAGAACAATTCAAAAAGGCTTTGCTGAAAGATAAAAGTATTCTTTGTAAGTAGGTCAATTTTTTTTTCTTTTTTTGACTTGATCGTCCATTTATTCAGCTGGGAAGAAAGTTTCGGTGATTGAATTTGATTCTACGAATAAACAAATTTCTGAAGATGACGACCCCAAAAGAAAGAAGTGGAAACATCAAGAAGAATCGTTGAAAAACGAGGACAGCATTGCGGAATCCGGCCGGATATTTGTGAGAAATTTGGCGTACGTCACGACTGAAAACGACATCGAGGAGAAATTTTCCACTTTCGGTACTTTCGCAATCGTATATAATTTTTTTTTATTTAATTCACTGGTATGTAGTAGGTAAAGGACTGGCCCTAATGCACTGCCTTGTGGTACTCCTTCCTTAATGTCTTTAAGTTTATATCTGTGATATAAGTTTACAATGTCCACCACTAAGGCTTGAACCATAGACCTTGATATTACTAGCCTACTGACTAAGCCACTAGACGAGTAATCCCATGAAAGCATGAACATATTTAGAGGTTGTTTTTTTTTATATATTAATTCAGGAGTGGCTTCGATAAGTTTATAGCCGCATTTCCCCAATTATTTTCTCTGTTCCATATAATGGTGCAGATTGTTAGCCATAACTTTAGCCTATTCTGCTTATTCTCATAGGAATACCAAGAATATTCTTTTTTGTGTATAATGCATATTAATTTTGTGTCTTGTAGGTCCTTTATCGGAAGTCAGTTTGCCGATTGATCCATTTACTAGAAAATCAAAAGGCTTCGCCATCGTTACGTTTTTAATGCCCGAACATGCAGTTAAAGCTTATTCCGAATTAGACGGATCAATATTACATGGTAGAATGTTACATTTATTACCGGGATTGGCTAAAGATAACACAAACGAAGATGAAGGTGAGATCAAAGATGTATACAGGGCGTTTACTAAACATGCGGTAAAAAACATGGTGTTATTCCTTAGATTATTTTATAAGATTTTTCTGTTCTAGAATGATTTTCGGAAAGACGCTTTAGTTCGAAAATATAGAGTGATAATAGTTTCATACGTTGTACATTACGTTTCCATTGTTACGTTTCATTTTTTGAATGTTGGCGAAATTGATTGCGTCTCGTATTTTCGTCCTGTATCTTCGAAACGAAGCATCTTTCCGAAAATCATCCCAGGACAAAAAAATCTTAAAATAATCTTAAATTTTTAGAGACAAAAAATTACAAGCAGAAAAAAGCCAAAAAACAAAAAGCTAATGCGGTTTCGTCGCACACTTGGAATTCGTTATTTTTGGGGCACGATGCCGTAGCTGAAGTAATTGCCGATACGTACGGTACATCGAAAAAAGCCGTATTAGATCCACACGGTGATGGAAACGCTGCCGTTCGATTGGCTCTCGGTGAAACGCAAATCGTGGCGACTACGAGAAAATTTTTGGAGCAAGAAGGCGTCGTATTGGATGCTTTCAATCAGGGGACGACGAAACGTTCGAAAACGACAATATTGGTCAAAAATTTACCTT
>JAFFZR010027607.1:0-24147 GCA_018397195.1 Lethrus apterus | reverse complement strand
TCATTTAAAAAAAATTATGATGACGTCATTGTGCAAAAACAAATGACGACATTCCAAAAAAATTAACGTCAGAAGACGGCATTTCAAAAACAAAAATTGACCTGTCCGAGCGATTTTCTTAAAAACATTATAGAACGCTTTTATGAATTTTGTTCCAAACTTTATCACCACACTGTATAATATCTTAATTACTGATCACATAATAGTATTTTATAAAATCGCAAATATATCTAAAGCGTTAGCACGAATTAATGAATCATTTGAATAGCGTAGCGCGCAACGTCGTTGTAGAGGTGTCCGTGCTCTTGCATAAATGTAGCGAAATTTTCATTAGTGTTGTTTGACGAAATTCAAATAAGTTAAATTCTGTGGTTGGGTTGCTTTCAGAGAAAAAAAAAACGTTGAATGCATTACCGGCACATTCAGTTCGATACAACGCGAAAAACTTTTTCGTTTTCGTCAGCGCTGCTACGCAGTACTCCACAATGGGCGAAAAAGTTACGAATGATATGATACAAAATATTCAAATGAAAAATTTCTTCTTTTTCGACGCGTTTTGTGCAAGTTGGCTGCTGAATGTGCAGATGGCGCTGTCTGTCTATTGTCTGCGCTAACACAATATGCTTCCTGTTGAGATATGGCGACGTTCATTTCCCTACCATTGTCTTATTTGCGCGGTGAGCTAGATACTGGTGAGGAAAAGTCGTCAAGACGAGGTAGTGTTGCTTTTATTTGCATCGTTTGCTTATTTTACAGGAAAATTCTTGTATGAAATTAGAGATTTTAACAAAAAATTGTTATTATTGATTGAAGAATGTAATAAATTTTATAATTTATAAATTTTTGTCACTGTATCTACACAATATTCGACGTTTCATACATAACTATACGTTAGGGACGCTCACTGCAGCGCGATTTCTCCTGCTTGATTTTGTAACATCCTTTAGATGAGCAAAAGTATAAGTCAACCGCCAACACGCTTACAGCAAGGATTTGATGCTAAAATGTAATTCCTATTTTGCTGTTTGATCTTGTCTGTCAGAGCAATTCTTTGTTTTTATTTTTCACTCTTTATAGTAGAAATTTTCGGTATCTGATAAACTTATCAAGTTAAAAGAGGAATTTTGACCTTTTCCAACTTTTAAAAATATTTTAAGAAGGAGTTGTAAAATCCAAATTCATTTCTCCGCTTGAATTTTTTCGAAGTTTTCATAGAAATTTTTATCAATTGGCTTTGTTATAACTAGGGCTGTAATTTAGGGCGTTCCTTTTAAATTTTATTTTTAAATAAATCAATTTTAATTTAATATCTCAATCTGTTATGGCCCAAGGCAGATGTTTCTAATCGATTATGCTAATTTTAATTTAATTTTAAGTATAAATCGCAGTTGCGTTATTCGTTTGTTTCTGTTATAGGTTTTGCAATATTCCCAATTTCTCAATTTCTCTCTCTCTCTCTCTCTTTCTCTGTATCTCCCGTGGCTACGTACATTTTCAACTATTTTCTTCCATTCCATCGCATCCAGCTCCTTTTATCTCTAAATCCTCATTCCCCACTTCCTCACGCCATTCTCCACATCTTTACTCTTTCTTTTCTTAGATATACATATCCCAGCCATCTCAATCGTTGCTTTTTCACTATAATGGTAATTTTGTCCCCATACAATCCCATGATCTTTTCATTCGTCTTTCTTCTCTACATATTTCCTTCCTTTATACCCCCATAAATTTTTCTCAACATCTTATGCTCCCATATTTCTAGTTTGTATTCCTATATTTCCTTAAAATCCATGTTACACACCCATATAAAACAGTTTCGTAAAGTCTTATTTTCCCTTGTCTATTTACCTCCGGCCCTTCTACTTCCCTTAGACAGTCGATTCTGAATTTCTTCGTTTTCTTTACTCGGTTCCGTCAGTATAACTCCCAAGTACTTGAAAGACCTCACCAAATCTTTGTCATAAACGGACGTCACTTTAAAGCTTGATAAATTTGTGTGTTTGTTGTTTTCATTTACTTTGTTTTGTCTTCATTAACTATACAGTCTATACAGAAATATGATGTGCATGTGGCAGCAATATAGGAAAGATACAGAAAGATAATATTGTAGTACAAATAGAAAATTATATATTTTTTAATAGCTGTGGAGAGAATATATTGCTCGGTAAGGGATTCATGGTTCATAAGATCTTACAAAAGTTAGTAATAAAATTTGAGGCAACAAATAATAGATTAAGGGGGAAGTAACATATAGAAAAATAACAATAGTATACACCTAGAGAGGAGAAGGAAAAATGAAAAAGAGGCATTTTATGAAAGTCTAGAAAGAATAGTGTAGACAGGATAATATACCTAAGTATGATATAAAAATGGGTCATGGGTGTCTTTAATTCCAAATGGAAACTCTTTAAATTTACATAAAGAATACATTGAATGTATACCAACTTCATTTAAAACACATCCGCGAAACACCTTCGAGAATGCAGAAGTCTAAATCAATAAACTCCAAGAGTATATTTCGAACTACTTATGCAAACATGTCGTTGCCTTAAGGAGCTAACAGGAAAGTAATAAAATCAATGTCAATATAAATCTCATATATTTACAGTCGGTGTTTTTAGTTATCCCATTTGTGTCCCACAAATCGCGAAACGCAAAACAAAGAGGACGGTCAACGTGGCGCGAACTCGCGGTATAGAGACGAGGACGGAGTTAAGTAGTTGCAAACAAAGACGCAGGTGTACGGAGGCACTCTGTTATTCAGTTGGTATTATTTTTAGAAAATGAAGCAAAGTAGATAAGTCTGTGTTGGCCACCGTTGTATTTGTAGTATAAAAAGTTTATCTACACCGGGAAATCCGTTTGTTTATTGCGAGGATTATAAAGAAAATTTAAAGTAATTCATTTCCTTAGTCAAATTTCGTTCATTAAAATATTCGTAAATAAGATTATTTTCAAACGAAAAAAGAATGTTAAATAGTCTTCTTCACAGACTTGGCTAGTAATTCGTAATTTAAATTAAATTTGTGACAAATTTCTTTGTTAATGTTTATTTCTTTATGTGAACTTTTTGTTAATTGACTTGTTGTAGTCTTGATATAATTTGTAATTATTATTATTATTATTTGTCTTTGTAAATTTACAGGCATTTCAATTAAAAAATTGAAGTGACTTGTGACTTCCGAAACCATCCTCATCATAAAAATATGAATATGAATATGAAATTTTCTGAACAAGATAAGAGATAAAAGCGTTTCGAGGCATCTTAACTCTATATGTTGGGTTCTAAATTTTCCGATTCAGCATAAAGACAAATAAGTATTGAAGTTATGAAATTATTAAAATAATTTAAAATTCATTGGGGCCAAATGTATTAAAGAAAAAGATTAAAAAGAAAGATTAAAAAAGGATTTTTGCGAACGCGACATTTGAAACACATTATCCCTTTAAATTAATGAGCAACAAGATTGGACAATAACACAGTTGTTGGATGAGTACATTACATCCAGATAGCGTTCTAATATTGGAACAGTGAATTATAGATGTGAATGTTCAAAACATCGTATTGCCCCACGTTGGGCGCCAAATTTTGTCGCCACACTACTCCGAAACTACCAACAGAAACTGTGGACAAATATGGACTTTTCTGATATGGGTGCAGGCATGGATACGTATCCTGCAGATGTATATATCCCAATAGATTAGACGTCAAATAAGTTATCTAAATACGATAACATAATTTTACCTCTGGAGATGTAATGCTACAAAAGTATCGAAAGCGGAAATAGAATTTTTCTGCAGCAGCATCAGAATTGTCGGTGTGTTTAAGCGTTTAAAGATTGGACAGTAACACAGTTGTTGGATGGGTACATTACATCCAGATAGCGTTCTAATATTGGAATAGTGAATTATAGATGTGAATGTTCAAAACATCGTATTGCCCCACGTTGGGCGCCAAATTTTGTCGCCACACTACTCCGAAACTACCAGCAGAAACTGTGGACAAATATGGACTTTTCTGATATGGATGCTGGCATGGATACGTATCCTGCAGATGTACATATCCCAATAGATTAGACGTCAAATAAGTTATCTAAATACCATAACATAATTTTGCCTCTGGAGATGTAATGCTACAAAAGTATCGAAAGCGGAATTTAGAATTTTTCTGCAGCAGCATCAGAATTGTCGGTGTGTTTAAGCGTTTAAAATACAGTTACATTAACATGAAGTCCTGGACATGCGTGCTAGCACATGTATGAATAATCCTAATAATTGGGTCCACATATTTTTCGCAATTTTTAACAATTTTTGTTTTTCTTATCAATTTTATGTAATTAATATTTTGGGTCATTTTTCTCAAGGTATCGATCGGGTATTTTATCCTTGTAAACATGGCATAGGTAACGAATCCCCTATTTTCTCATGGGAAACCAACGATCGTGATACAATTATAAAGGATTTAAGGACACGCGTGACTCAGGGAGCCAGTCATTCTGAAAATTTACGAAGAGGCATTACTGGAGTCGCTAGGGATGATCACTTCTATAATAAAAAAAAACAATAGTAATATAACGTGTAGAATAACAAATAATAAAATATTAATATATGCGTTTCAAGGAATTCTTGTAATGGATTTGAACACATTTTGTGACATTGTCTATAGGTGTATTATACAAATTGATGTAATCTTTAGGCTTACGGGTGGATGAGGCGTAACTTGTAAACGACACGATATAAACCGCAGACAGGGCACCCATCCAAAGCAGAATTTTGTATAAATCAAAACAAACTAAAGTTATGTTTTTCTTTTTAATTGTGTCTACTGTTCTGCATCCTGTCTAATACAGGAGTCTCAACATCTACGATTAATTGAAAATCATCAGACAAATTAAAATGTCGTTATATTTAAAATAAAATGTTGTATATAAATAATGTAAAGGTAGAAAATACAAATGCGTCTATCATTCTAAACTATAAACTACGGGCCTTTCAAACGTTAGCTTCGAAATATCTTGCATTTCTTTATTTCTCGACTTTACATTCTCCAATTTTTCGTTTGTTTCTAATTTGCTTCCATACAATTTTCCGATTCGTTCGTCGTTCTGCCGTTTTTGTCTCATATTTGCGACAGTGTCGATCAATTTCTTGTATTTGTCCGAGACGATCAACTGCGCTTTGCTGTCGTCCTCTAAAGATCTTTTCTTTTTATGGGGCAGCGTCGCCGGCTTCATCATTGGAAAATGCGCTTCGGAATGGGACGCGTCCGCTTTCTCTTGGACTTGAACTACCGTGTCCAACTGCAAGGGTATGATATAACTGTTGATTTCACCGTCCAAACCCAAGTTTGCCAGGTCGTTGTTGACCAGTTCGGGATTGCTGTACTTTTTACCGGAGTACATTTCCGTGTCTTCAATGCTCGGATCTGGTATAGCCGTTGCATTTACCAGTAAAGGCTGTTCGAAGAATTGTTCTTTGCCGTAGTTGGCGAGGTTTGTTTTTTTTGTGTAATTCGATATGTCACAACCGCGTGCTTCTTTACTAGAAGAAATAAATTCCGACAGTAAGTTTTCTACTTGATACCATTCTATTTTTTTCTACGATGGTAGATAACATATTATGGGAATGAATTTAAAGAGAATTTGCAATTGCAATTTCATTAATTGATCAGTATGCGACTAAATCAAAATACTAACCAAAAGCTTGTATAGTATATTTATTGATAAAAAGACTTTCAAAGACAGTTAGTGGTTAATTTGATTTTTTTAAATTTTTTTTCTTCCCTCTATATGAATATAAAACATATGGATAAGTTTATGAATGTAGATGTAATCTTATATTTTACATTTTCTAGCTTTGAGGTATACTTCAAACAAATTTATTTGTGAATAAAAACTGGTAAAATGGAAACTACCATGGTAAGTTTTATTATTGTAAGGCTTGTATGCCACAGACATGGATATACCTCCGCCTACTAGCAATTGATTTTACGTTTATTTTATAAAACGTAATTTGAAAACATTTGTAGAATCATTCAGTCCTGTTCCAAGGCTACTTTGGCTGTTTGATCAGTCAACAGTTTAAGTCCATCAATACTTGGGCAAACAGCCATAATAGGAGGTTGAAAGTTCCATCCTATGTAGAACTTTTCCAAACTCAGGTTATGAACAATTAAAGTGGACCTACTATTGGTGATGGGAGGCATGTCCATATCGATATTAATCGCATTTGTTAATTGTAGGCCCTTACGTATGGAAAACATACTATATCACAAATAGACGCATCTAAACAATGTAAAATTTTGTTAAAGCTCGCTAAATCTTTTCCTTAACGAAAATAACTAACATGTAAACAAATTTTACATCAAATTAAAGAATTGCAATTCTTTTTCAATGCATCTAATCCAAGTGTGATTATTTGTTTATCAACGGATGAATGTCAATCGGCACGGCCAAAAAATCTTGCAATTCCTTATTTTTCGATTTGATACTATCTACACTATCGTCTACGTTTATCAGATTTTCGTACTTTAGCCCTTCGTTTTCCGATTCATTTTCTTTTTCCTCAGACATTCGTTTGTGCCTTTCCATGAGATTTTTCGGCGTTCGACGTTTCTTTTGTTCCATCAACAACGATTGTAATCGAGATGTCATCGGTGATCCTAAATTATTTGGCGGAGCGCCGCCGCCCGCCGGGTTGGCATTTCCCGGGTTGGCATTTCCCGCGTTGCCCTTGCCGGCATTCATTTCGGATTTCAAAACTCTTTCTTCCACCATGCCGTGTAGGTCGAAAGGTGGAAGGTAACTGTTGCCGCCGCCTAGGCCCATGTTTAAGAGGTCTCTGTTAACCAGTTCGGGATTCGTATACTTGACGCCATCGCCTTGCAATTCTTTATTTACAATTGTGGTAGCATCGTTTCCCGCTGGTTGGCTTTGTTGTGAAAGCGATTGATTTTGATTAGACTTGGACGCTTGGTTTCCTGAATCCGGTGATTGTCTTATATAGGAATGTTTATCCTCATTTTCAGATTTCCTTGTTTGTAATTGAGGTAATGTATTCTGTTGTATTTGCGGTGCTTGCATTTGCGGCGCTTGCCTTTGCGGCGCTTGCATTTGCGGCTCTTGCATTTGCGGCGCTTGCATTTGCGGCGCTTGCATTTGCGGAGCTTGCATTTGCGGCGCTTGCATTTGCGGCTCTTGCATTTGCGGCTCTTGCATTTGCGGCGCTTGCATTTGTTGTTGTTGGAACTGTGGCTGTAATTGTTGTGGGGGTAATTGCTGCATTCCCGGCGTTGGAGGCGTTGGCGCACACGAATTTGTGGCACTTGTCTCTTCGAGGCAACTGTCAGCACTATTGGCATTGCAGTTCGCGTCGCTTCCGCCACCCGTGTCGTGCGGCGGGGCTATTTCGTCGTCACAAACTTCCGGATCGGACGGTTTTGAGGTGGTCTTACACGTCGAAGACTCCGCCGATGAGGCTTTCTCTAACAATTTCATCAACATTCCCAGGTGCTTCAATAAATAATCTTTGACCGGTTCGACCTGAACTTGACAGTGCATCGACAATTTCTGATATTTCTCTAACAACTTTTCTATTAGCTTGATTTTCTTCTGTATGTCGGATCTCTCGTTGGTTTTCTCGTTCTCGTTCCCGGTGTTCGAATCCGATTCCGAATCCGAAAAGAGGAAATCTCCTTGTACTTCGTCGGGCGACGGGGTCAACGGATCGTCGTCGTGTCTGCTTTTTATTTTCGGCAAAGGCAATCCTTCGGCTATTTGGTTGTTTTTTTTAAAGTTTCTCATATTTTTCGTTATGCGGATAACGAATAATTTTAAATTTGGCGACAATTGGAGGCATGTACGTCTGTGTACTTGGTCAGCTACTATTCTGTTTAGCATGAGAATAACCTCGTGCAGCATTTCTTCGGCATGTTTTATGTCAACTTTCGCTTGCTCTTCTCTAAATATACTTACTTCACTCTACAAAGAAGAAATGTATATATAATAATAAAATAATGTATGTACAATTTTTTTTGTAAAAATAATTTAAATGACGAATATAAGATACAGAGAATGAAGAGTGAAGTATATATGTTGGGGAAGTGGAGGATGATGTAGATAAAAATAGGAGTATTCAAGAAAGGGAGGAGGTGGTGGCCAGGCAAATGGAAAGTCTTAATATACATACGCCTAGTAGGATAAATATATCAAAGTAAGTAATATTATAATAGTAGATAAACAAAATTAATGTATGAGGCTGGAAACTAGAATATACGAAGAGAAATAGAAATGAGGTAGAGCAGATTTGAATAAATGAAGAGAAGTACAAAGGTGGAGGAGAGAAAAGTAGAGTATTAACGTTAAATGGTTTAAGTTTAATGAAAGTGATGATTTTAAACAAAGGGATAATAATAAGCGTGCATGCACGAAGGCGGCCGAACATTGAGGGCGGCTGGGCTCGTCTTTTCCCACTGAACTTGCTTCAAAGATATGCGAACAAATTAAATGGTACGATGGCGGCTTCGCCTCTAGAACCGGGCCTGTCATGCAGTGTGTAAAGATGATTAAAGTATTTCAACCAGGCTGGGTAGTTAATCTGGATTGTATTAGCAAATTAGGGCTGTGGTAGTCTCAGTAGGATTTGTTAAAATATAAAACTTTGTGAAGAAAATGAATGACTTCTATAAATTACTATTATAATAAATTCATTAATATTTTATTTTTATCTTTACATCCAAATAGAAAAGGTAGATTGTAAAGACTAGTACAATTCTGTGGTGATTTGCCAAAAGCTGATATGTCATATTTTCAATTTTCTGGTTTTATCGCCGTAATATGTAAAAAAGTCCAAAGTTTTATCTACGCCAGAAGCTTATATGTCATCCAAGAAACTAAGCATGCGTTAAAATAGATATTATTTTGAAGAAGTTTGTTTGTGATAATGTATTTGTCAATTCCATAAAAATTTTAAAGTGGCTTCCTGTAAACTTAGTAAAATCGACATATCAGCTTTTGGCAAATCACCACAGAATTGTACTAAACTGAAGAAACTGAACAGAACTGAATAAACAGACTCAGACACATAAATAGTTTGTTGAATATATCTGGGTTAGTCTTAAAAAAAGAACAATAAATTTCTCATATGGGTCAAATATTAGCAACAATTTCTGGAGTAGATTTGTATAAAACATTCGCATACAACTTACCACACTTTCTGAGGCACACTGTTTAGAACTGGAAATACTAGTTCCAAATCTGCTGTAAAGGGCGGAATTTTCCTTAAGCTTGCTGAAAAAGAGTTCTATGATGTTCATTGCAAAATGTCCACACAGCATATTTTTCAAGTCCTCGCTTTCCTTCTTCTTTTCAAGGCATTCTTGGGCCTACATTGAAACATGCAAAATTTAAAATTTTATAAATAATTGCAAAACCTTACTTTCGTGTGATTCAACTTGATCGCGTCCAACTCCGTGCAGTTCTTCTCCGCTTTGACAACGGGCACGCTTCCGTTCGGGTAATGCTGGAAATGTATATTTGTCTGCGGCGTCGTCCTCTGCGACTCATCTTTAATCGTGCTTTCCATCTTCTTCGTTTCGTTGTCTACGTTGACATTTTGCGAATTTTGAAAATTTGTTAATTGTGGTTGGTTGGTATCGGCGTTGGTGTTCGGAGAAGTAGCCTCGTAGTTAGCCGCCTGTACCTGTTTTCGCCTTCTGCTCAAGTATCGCAAACGCCTTCGTACTCTGTGGTTTTCTTTTTCGCTGCCTTCTTCTATTGGTGAAAGGTAGGCATTTGGGAAATCTTTTAAATTGTTTTGACGCTTTCGTATCTTCGTGTGTTCCTCAACTACATCTTTGAAGCTATCAATGTTATCAAATTGAATCTTTGCGTCTTTATTCATCGCTTCTCTTTGAGTTAATTTCACATTTGCATTCTGATCTAAATCTTCACTTGTTTGTGAAACTTTTTTCTTTTTTGTACGTTCCACATGCGATGCCTTTTTCCTTTCCCTAAGAATAAGATCGTTATTTTCTTGTTCGTTTGTGGACAATTTTTCTGCTTTATCACGAATAACGTCTTCTTTCTTTTTCTTTTTCTCGTCGTTAATTTCCTCATCAAAATCGACAGGGCAACTATCCATTAAATTTTCGTCAAATAACTCTTGTAAATCAGCATTATTTAATTCTTTGTATTTACTTTTTCGTTTCTTCACGACAGAATCGTAGATTTTCTGTATGAGCATTTGTTCTTTGAGGTCATCGTCCATGGATTCTACGTCGTAGTATCCTTCCTGTAATGGTCGTGGAGCTTGAAATTGATTAGACTTTGTTTGCTGCTGCTGATAGTATTCGTTATTCTCATTATCAGCAAAACATGCTTCGTGAGTTCTTTTTGGACCAGTTTTGTGACGCACTATGCTCTGCCTCTCTTCATTTTCATGAGCGCCATTTAACAATTTCAACTGACTTTTGTACAAAGCAATCAGTTCTTTTAATCTCTTGGCGAGTTGTTCTTCTTTCGAATTGTTATTTTCATAGTTCGGTGGCGTGTCTTGAGTTGTGTCAACGTTTTCATCGCTCCGTTTTGTTTGCTCTTCCCCATCTTCTTTATCGTTTTGATCCATTTCTTCTTCTTCTGAATCAGTGGAACCATTCCTGGTTGTTACGTCGTCGCCTATTAAGGCTTCTCCGTGTATTTTGTTAAATAACTTGCTTAAAGCGGAAACGTTAATTTCGGAAGTCGTTTGCTCACTTTTCAATTCCGACATTTCCTTAATTTGGGTTTCATTTTCAAAGTTTTGGATTCTTTCCGTGGTATTATCTGGGCCAGATGGGTTCATAACATTTATGGTTACATTGTAATAATTGTAGGTTGCACCTGTGGCTGAATTTTCGGGAGTTGAACTTTCATTTTTATTTGGTTCGTCATATGTTAATAATTTTGGTTCGTTTTCATCGTCGGGCGGATAATCGTCGCTGAGACTATGATTAAAATTAATCGTGTACTTAGTCATAGTTAAAGTTATACCGTTGTCTTCTTTTTTAGAATTTTGTGTAACGGTTGTTTCCGTTGACTTCTTTTCTTTATATTCGGCAATTTTGGAATCATTTCCCGGTTCTTCGTCCGATTCCTCATTCTCGGAACGTTTTTGAATTTGTTCTTCATAGTTTATTAACGATTCGTCGTTGTGGGAAAACTCAAACGTATCGGAATTTCTTTTAGATCTTACGTTAACTTCTTTGATATCACCGTTACTGTAATCCATATTTTCATATAAATTTGCTTCGTTGACCTCAGGCATTTTATCAATAGTTTTCAGTTTTCTCGATTGAAATTTATCGACCGTTCCCGATGTGGTTTGTATTTCGCGTTTTTGGTCAAAATTTTCATAGTAATTATAATCGATGTTCGCAATATTGGACGGATCGAGTTCTCTTTCTAATTTATCGTCTGCTCTTGCGCTTGCATCGTAAGCGTAGTCTTCTTCTCTTTCCTCGTCTATCGCTGAATGTTTCTGCTTTGATTTGACAATTTCCAAGGAATCATCGCGATTTAGTTCTTCTTCGGAATCACTCAAATCCTTCGTTTCGAAGCCGTTAGTTTTTGAATAGCGATGCTCCAATCCGTGAATCATGTCTTTGGATTCTTTCACCTTGAATCCTTCCCTTTGCTGATCGACGTCGCCGCCTCGGTAACTGGCAACTGTGTCAGAAAGAATATTCTTTTTAAGTGGAATTACGATTAGAGTATCTCCGTCGCTGTCGTTCATACTAGGTGTAACAAATTCATTGTCTTTCCTACCTAATTCCCTTTGTTCGGCCGCAGACGTTGGCTCCGTTTGATCCTCTAACAAATTTTTCTTTTCTTGTACGAGACTGTAATCAGGAGTTACGTCCTCCTCCTCTTGATATTGGTTTTTCCCCGATCCGTATTCTTTTTGTCTATTTTCGTATTCTTTTATGGTGCCTTTTAACTCGTTAGGTATTTCATCATTCTTTACGTCGTTGCCCACTCTTACATTTGTCTGTCCCAAATTCCTTATGGAATCTTCGAAAAGTTTCCTTTGTTCCGACAAAACATTTTGTATGCGATTTTTTAACTCGTTGATTTCATTTTTTCGTTGCGGCGCGTTTATATTATGCATGTGGGGGTGGGGGATCGTGTCCGAATAACCATCAGGATTTTTTATATTGTACGAAGCCTTTTTCGGTATTGAATTCTCTTTGCTTTTTATTTTATTACTTTTTCTTCTCATGATGTTCTTATCCAAAGGACGGGAATTAAAATCAATTTTAATTTTCGAATTTAAGTCATTGTTGTCTTCGTCTGAATTCTCATTACCATCTTTGATAATACTTCGCGTCTTTTTATCAGTATAGTTTTGTATCGCCGAAGCTCTTCTCGCTAGAGGTAATAATCTGTTGATGGGAGACATGTTGATATTTTGCGTCTGAGATGGACTGAAATACCTATATGCGTGATTTTCGTATTCGTTAGTTGATTTTCTTACTATTGGAACGGCTGATTGGCCGTTGTACATTTTCAAGCCGGTCCTGTCTGATTTCAAAACTCTGTCTATGTTTTGCAGGACGTTATCCGAGTCCGCGTTGAGTAAATCTTGTTTGGTTATAATCGGTCCGTCTCTGTTTGGTGTCTCGACATACGCTTGCAGTTTTACAACATCTTGGTTATCGTTCGGACTTACCATTCCGGTAAAGGAGTGATTCTGTCGCAAGTCGTTGAACATAGTTGGGAATTGTTGCGCGACAGGTTGGAACTGGTACTGCATTGGATGAAAAGTGGGTTGTATTGTTTGAGGTTGATACTGTGGTCGAAAATTAAAACGGTTGCTGTCAAATTTTTTACTTGTATCCAAGAGCGAAGGAAATATTTTCTTTACAGTTGTTGTGGCCACAGTCGCTGGTTTGAAGTTATTCGTCGGAATCACACTTCTCGTATGAACGCAGCAACTTTTATTTTTATCTTCGTTCTCTTTCGAGATATCTTGAGCAAGTCCAAGCACGTCGTGTGGACCCGAATAATAATATTCTGGCTGTGTATCTATTTTTGTGCAATTGCCGGTGTTATTGCCGGTGTTATTGCCGGTGTTATTGCCGGTGTTATTTTCCGAAACAATCGGCGACACAACATCATGAGTCGACAATTCTTCTTCGCATTTTTTTCCATGTCTAGAGCTGTATTTCATACCGGGAACTTTCAAAACACCCAATTCGCTTCTAGGAACCACGTTCACCTCTCCGGATTCTTGTTCGTTACTCAAATCCAAATTTACACTTCCGCGTGATCTTCGCTGTCTGCGCTGGCGACGCCTACGCTTTCGTTTTCTCCTTAAATGCCTCGACTTTCTTCTGTAATTGGACGCTTCGTTATTCTGATTAAGATTTTCATACATATATGGATACACGTCGTTCATGGGTCGATTGCTTCCCGGGCTCCGCTTCAAATAATCATCTGATTTGCGATGACGAAAGAGCATCTGCAAATTTTAAAATTAACGATGTTTAAATTTTCGATGGGAAATTTTTACTCCTTGTTTTTGGTATCTGTTGTCCAAGATGTTGTGCGAACTTTCCGCTTTTCTACTGGCGTGCCGTATCCAATTGAAATCATTTTTGTGAGCGAGTACGTTTTTCAGGAAGTCATTCAACTCGGCCGGATTTGAGGGACTTAAATCAAGTGTCTGTAAAAATACTTGTATTATACACATTATTTTTAGTTTATATAAACAATTTTCATAACGATTTTCAAATAAAGAATATGTATCAGTTTGCAAAGGATACATATTTATATTTTATTTTATTTTATTTAACCCTTTTTGTTCTGCTACCTCAACAGGTCGAACCCAATTACAGTGTGGTCTTTGGGTTGCGGCCACGACCGACTTACAGTTGTTAGAAACCATTCCAGCATATGGTGCAAGGATTAGGGAACCGTGGAAAACCTATTCAGAATGGTCGGTCGGAAGGCCAACTCAAAGTTAGAAACATTGTAAACTTCATCTATGAAATAAAATTCTAATGTCCTTGACTATGATTTAGACCTTGAAATTACTGACCTACTGACTAAGCCACTAAACCAATCATCTCATATGATGTCATTTCAGGAAAGAAATATAAAGATGTGCTTACTTGTAGATTACGCACAATTTTATTTTGGGAAAATCAAATTATACCCTTTGTGAAAGCTTAAAGCTGCTAAATAATAAATACAGTCCTCAAAAGTAACTTTTTCCGATGCATGAATGACGCCATTTTCATTTATTTTCATTTTAACACCAACAAACCTAATATTAATAAGGATCGTATTAACGTCGTAAATAAATAATCTCCGATTTTCGTGAATTACGACCAGTGGGGATGGAAAGTTTTCCCGCGCACAAGCGTTTGACGGGCGAACCCGTTGTTGTTTATTTTTCAAGGCTCGCCCAGCAGCACCCGTGTAATCTTATCAATTATTAAACAGGCGAGTCTTAAGTAAAACAATAATTTAGCAGTCGGTAATAGGAAAATAAAAAGCGGCGCCGCTAGCGCGCCGGCTACGACTCTTTATGATTCATATTTAAACGCAGTTATTAGAATTAATATTCTGAATTTTTTAGGAACAGATGTTTCTCGTCCGCTTTTTATTATTTTTGCATAAACAGTGTGATGTAAAGTCGACTGACTTCTCCGAAATGACGAATGAAGTCGCAGGCATTTTACTGCAGACTAGGGGGATTTTAAGTCAAATTTACACAACGAAAACAAAGAATTTATTTATATTAATCAGTATGAGGTATATACGGGATGTTCCCGAAAAGTCTGTACAAAATAATAACACATATTCCTGAGGCCAAAATAAGACGATTTAATCCAACTTATCTCTATTCAAAGTTACTTCGTTTAGTCGCTAGAGGGATACAAATTTCCTGAAAAGGAATCGTTTTTTCGAGAAAAATATGGTATGTGGATTTGTACTAAAATAAAGCATTATTTGACATATTTTCTCTTCTATGTGTTTTGTAAGTGTTTCTTAGAGTGTCTACGGTGCAGGAATTGTGTCAACGCATCCAAAATACAGTAGACACTCTAAGAAACGATGTGATGAGAAGAGTCCAGTTCAATTTTTTACGACGTATTAATCTTTCCATTCATGCAGAAGGCGGTATATTCGAACATTTGTTGTGAATTTTCAATTTCTAGTTCCTATTGAGGGTTATTATTTTTTTTCTTCATAAACTATGAGAAATGACGAAATGGAGCAAGAGATAAGAAATGTAGGTAACCTATGTGTCTATCAGCAAACAAAGTTTCAAAAGTATTCATCTAATAACAAAAAAATTATGAGCTTCTTAAGATATGGATGACCATTTTTTGACCACTTACAAAACACTCAGAAGAGAAAATAACATATCAAAGAATGCTTTCCTTTAGTACAAATCGACATACCAAATTTGGTCCCAATCGCGAGAAGCGTTATAAAGTTTCTTCGAAAAAACGATTTCTTTCCTGAAATTTGTATCCCTCTAGCGCCTAAACGAAGCAACTTTGTATAGACGTAAATCGTCCTATATTGGCCTCAATATGTGTTATTATTTTATACAGACCTTTTGGGGACACCCGTATAAGGTTTGACGATATTTTGTAAATAAGAAAATAAAAAATACGAAAAGTAAAATAATTTATTTTTGCAGATGTTTTACAAGACATTACTAACGGTTGTACAGATATATTCTAAAATTAACAAAGCTGTTGAAGAATTATATATAGCGGTCGGATTATCCGGTCTCAGACGTTTTCTGATTTCAAATTTTCATCTTTCTTGTTCATTCCATAAATCGCTATCCAGTTCTCTCTTACTCATGTAGTTGTACAGAACGTTCAAAGTTATCGGCGCACTATTGCAATCTTCGTTATTTCTGGACTTACAGAGTCGCGGTTACATTAGCAAAGATGCAGTGATTTTTCCGCTGATTGCGATGGTCCACACAAAAAAAAAAAAAAACAATTGCGCATCACATTTCAGAGCCACCTCAGATAATCAGATTTTTTTAAATGGAACATCCTGTATATTTATGTAGCAGTCGGCAGAAATACAGATGTTCCATTTAAAAAAATCTAATTATCTGAGATGGCTCTGAAATGTGATGCGCAATTGTTTTTTTGTGTGGACTTTGGTAATTTAACCGACATTGTAACTACACTAATAACAAAGTTGGCAATAGTGCGCCGATAACTTTGAACAACCTGTATATACCTTCTCACTAGTTTCAGCTTGGTCTGTTTAGTTTCTTTCTGTTACGGTAGTTACAGTGACCTTTTGCATATTTTAATTTATGTTGGTATTGAAATTCCTCTTTCTTGCAATTTTATTGCTGATATGTTGATATTATATATTTCCTGTTGCTGTTCCTTATTTTTTTTTATTATTTTTCAGCTTTCTGAACTTTTACTTGCTACTAAATAGATGTTTATTCTTTGATATTTTCTATCAGACTTTGCATTATTCCTTACTGTGGCTCGAGGACTTTAAATCCTATCAGTTTTCTTCGAGTTCAGATATTTCTGATGTTTCCTTATTTTCTGTTTTACGTCCTCTTCGATTTCTTCATCTTACCAGTACTGGCTCTTCCCCTTATTTCCTTGATAAAATCCCATACCTTCATTGTGACACAGTTTTAAATAATCCTGGCGTTCTTTTACATTATTAAACTCTTGGGTCTCCAGCGTCCCTTTACTCTTTTATCCCCTAAGCGAACAACGGCACTTTTTCTTCTACGGGTATTAAAAACCTCACCTGTCTAGATATTTGCTGTAATATACCCAGAAAAAAATTCTTTCCTCACCCGGTGGCCAAAGGCGGAGTCCTAGCAATTTCCGGGAACCACTCGTCTTCCGCCCTTGGCGATTTGCGATACAATTTTCGTACAAAAATCTACAGTGACAGTCTTCGTCAAAATTGTACATTCTGGTTTTTTTCACTTCATCCCAAGTGATGTTCGTATAGAATGCGATCGATAATGAGAATTTTGTTTAAATATTTCTTTGCGTTTTCGACTTTCAAATAACAAACTTGTTTGTACTTCAAGTTATTTATCTTTAATAACGACTAAGACTTATTTTTGTTTTGTTTTCCGTCTCTGCTAGAAATTTGATTTTGAACGACAAGGAAGATATTCAACACATAATTTACAACCGATTCACGGCATCACCTGGATGAAATTGTAAACAGCGCGAATCGAATTGAACGATTTAATGCACCATCAGTATCCTTATTGTTTCACGGCACTCACCGATAGATGGAGCTGTGCATCAGTTGTAAATTATATCTACCGTGACGACGGGTAATAACCCAGAAATTAATGTTAGTCCGTGGCGATTAATGCATGTCGAGCTCTGCACCAGTGTATTCAACACATATTTTGTTTCATTTTATCGATTTGCGTTGGAATACATATTTTCGTGTAAATAAGAAATATGATTTACTGCCTGATGAAGTTTGAAGAAATCGTCATGAATGGTGAATGAATGGAATTGGTTTTAGTTGAGTTGAATAACATTGCCAAGGTTAGATTGGGGAAAAAGAAGTTTGATTTCTTAAGAAATTTAATTTTTTAACTGATGAAGTTTGAAAAAATCATGTATGACAAAAAACTTTTGGGACAAGATTATATACTTGTTTTGTGTAACACCGACAAAGTTTGGATCAAAATAAACAATTTGTCGAGAGGAAGAAACGGGATGATTGATAAACGGTAAAGGAATAATCCTAAATGGAAAAGAAAACATTTGTGGTTGATTTTATTTGGTTGGATTGCATCTATTATATGGAAATGGAAAATAAAAGTGGCCTTATTACCCAAAATATTTGTAAGGCCGGCCACACACGTTCAGTTTCAACTGACAGTTTGAACTGTTCGGTTCAACTGCACAGTTTAACCTCTACGACGTGTGTGGGTATTTCAGTCTCAGTTCAAATCAACTGCACAGTTAAACAGTCTCCGTTTAACTGTGCAGTTACAGAATTTCAATTTTTTCAATTGAATGGTTTAATTGATCGTTGCGTGTCCCACACACACGCAACTGAAAAGTTCTCAGTTCAATTTGTGTCAAAAGCCAACAAAAAAAGTTGATAATGTAAGATTAACTGCTATAATCTTTCGTTTTGGAGATATTGCTGTTCTCATTACTGTATTTTTCTTCTTAATCAAAGGAGAAACCAGCGAAAGCAACTTGTGGTACACTGTTTCTATCATGCGCAAATAATTGCGGAAATCCACTGGTTCTCCACTCAGCTCTTTTAATAAGCTGATGTCCGAAGATTGAGTTCGTCTTTGGAACCACTTCTTGCATCACTGTTTACGCTTTTTCGACTTTTTACTATTTTGTAAAATTACACAAAGTAAACCGAGAGCGGCGAAATCGTCCTGCTCCCTCGAATCCATTGTAAAAACTGAAGGACTGAACTGTACGTGTTTGTGCTTCACAGTGTACAGTTTCAACTGAAAAATTTCAACTGAAAAGTTCAAATGTGAATTGAACGTGTATGGATGGCTGGAGTCATCATGATGCCAAAGTTTTTTTGGGTTGGTTTGCACAGTTTAGATTTTGTACTAGAAATTTGTCGCACCCCAAAAGTTTTCACGTACCTGTAGAGTCCCGGGCTTATAATATGCAAATTATCGGGTCTACTGAAAACCTATCTATACAAAATCTATCCAATTTTAAATTTCATTATTTATAATAACTTTCAACAGTAATTAATATCCGATTATTTTAGTTTTTACACATACCTCATAATGACATTTCTGTCGTCGACCGGGCTTTATTCCGGCAATATCAATAATTGGATTATCTTATAATAGAACTGGCATTAATTCTCTCGCTCCCTCTCCGAATGAGGATTTTCAACGCCGCGCCAAGTTATACGTGTAAACTACCTTAATTTCTTTACACAACACTTCAAGCGTTCCACTTGAAAGCGAATTTAAATTACCGTTTAGCGGCGCGATGACGTCGGAGCAAGTGGAAGCAAGCGAAAATAAATAAACTATTCGATATATTTTTTTTCTTCAATTGTCCGTGTACACAAAAAGGCTTGGAAATGACACATGCACGAAACATGAATAAAATTAAACCGGATTGCTCCCATAGACCCATTTCCTTCAATTAAAACTAAAATTGGATTCGACTGCTTTGCAATTTTTTTTAGTTGCAGATTCGGAAAACGCAAATGGAACCGATATAGCAATTTATTGTGTTTCTTCTTTATATACTTCATAAAAGTGAGAAGCAATATGTAAATTTATTGAATACACACATTAATCTGCTTACGGTAATGCATATAATATCCTATTACTGCCCGCTAAAAAAATTGGATATTTTAAGTCTTTCATGTATTAAAATACAATGCATTAATTCAGTAATGTAGCGAAGGGACAAATAATCCGAAGGAGAAAATAAAGTACCTTCCAATCTCGAAAACAAACGGTAAACGTCGTTTTTCGACGTAACACGTAAAAGAAACTGAGAAAGATTGGGCCCGTTCGCCCGAGATAATTAAATTCCGTTTCATTTCGATAGAGTTTCGAAGCGTAGCAATTTAGCCAGGTAATAACACAAATATTATTCCATTTTTCAAATTAGGTCTCTCGTGTATCAAGTCAACTCCGGCACAGTCGCGATGGAACCAATCATAGTTTTCAAACAACAATTATAAAATTTTCACGGAAAAAGTATTCGACATATAACAATATTTTAAAATTATGTTCATAGTTTTGTTGTTAAAAATTGTATGCTGAAAGTTTCAGTTTTTACGGAATCATTTGGTTATCTTTGGTTACCATTTTTAAATAATCGGATTTAAAGGTGGATGAGCTAATTATTAGTGCAAAATGTAGCTTAGTGGACAGTTTAATGTCTGGTATTACAGGAAAAATATGGAAAATTTCAAAACTCATTGCATTTTTTTAAATACATTACGACAAAATAAGACTAAATAAGGCTAAATAAGGCTAAATAAGGCTAAATGCATCCTCCACCCCCTTCCGGTGTATGTAAAAGTTCCCTATGCTACGTCACAAAATACCCCCTGTATATTAGTTGTACGTGAGCTCCGATCGTGTGAGTTCGGACACCATCGCTGCCGTGAGCTCATTCTGTCGTTAGCCGGCGGCCGTATAACGTGTGTTAGTCATTTGTTTAGAATAAAAAATAATTAAGAGCTCTCCCCGTATGGAACGTGGAAAAAATGCATGTAATTTCCCATATACAAAAAATCGTGGGAATACCGTATAGTGAAATAGTGAAATACCGTATGGAACGAATTTCAAACAGGCTGGATGGCTGGAGTTAGGTTCGAGCGTGAACCTAAACAGGTTGAGTTAGGTTCGAACGGGAACGTAACAGGTTCGAGCGTGAACCTAAACAGGTTGAGTTAGGTTCGAGCGTGAACCTAAACAGGTTGAGTTAGGTTCGATCGGAAACGTAACAGGTTCGAGCGTGAACCTAAACAGGTTGAGTTAGGTTCGATCGGAAACGTAACAGGTTCGAACACGAACCTAATAGGTTCGAACTGGAACGTAACAGGTTCGAACCTAACTCAACCTGTTTAGGTTCACGCTCGAACCTAACTCCAGCCATCCAGCCTGTTTGAAATTCGTTCCATACGGTATTTCACTATTTCCATACGGTATTCCCACGATTTTTTGTATATGGGAAATTACATGCATTTTTTCCACGTTCCATACGGGGGAGCTCTAAATTATTTTTTATTCTAAACAAATGACTAACACACGTTATACGGCCGCCGGCTAACGACAGAATGAGCTCACGGCAGCGATGGTGTCCGAACTCACACGATCGGAGCTCAGGAACAACTAATATACAGGGGGTATTTTGTGACGTAGCATAGGGAACTTTTACATACACCGGAAGGGGGT
This sequence comes from Lethrus apterus, assembly GCA_018397195.1. Lineage (NCBI taxonomy): Eukaryota > Metazoa > Arthropoda > Insecta > Coleoptera > Geotrupidae > Lethrus > Lethrus apterus. The sequence goes on along the minus strand of JAFFZR010027607.1, from coordinate 3,207 downwards.
GGAGGGTGGTGCCCGAACTCTCTAATATACTCTACTAATGCCTTCAATTATTCTAATATTTTTTGCAGTTTAATGTGACCTGCACGATATGCATTTGCGAAGTGGCTCCTTGCTCTACAAATAAAATTTTTGGCGCGGTTCCTTTTAAACAAATAAAATTTCAAGTAATTAGTACAAGAAATGGACAATTAAATTTAATCATCAAGTAAAGCTTGTGTCTTCAACATCACAAAGTAACTTTCTCAACATCGTAGACTGAGTCAGTAGTTAACATGTGTGTTTGAAACAAATCATAATTCGATTAAAACACTGACGCAGATTCACAGATTTGTAAAAAAAAATAAAAAAACTACGGATTATGCAAAAACGTAAAACATGCTATGTATATGCGGAGCAAATGGGCGTAAGTTTGCTTCATCATGTGAATGAAGAAGCATAAAAGAACTGCTAGATTAAAAAATCGTAATCCGTCTGATGTGGTGCATGCCTGCTATACCCGACTGAAAACAATTTATCACCCTACGTACTACAAGACCCGGAAATATGACATGCAAACAAGTGAATTTCAAGTTTGGTTTTATGAAACATCTTTTTGTGCGAGAATGAAGTTGCAAAAACTGAGATTTTATTGATTTTTTAAAATTATTTCAAGTTTTAGACCAAAATGTTTTCGTTAGATTATATTTTCGTTATTTTTCTATGTCTACGTGTTTTAGCATCAAAAAAAATACTGTTTGCGCAGTAATTGCTCTTCCACGATTGGCATTAAAAGTTTGTAAATTAAAAAATAATCTAACCTAGGGGACTGAAGAGGAGTAAACATCGTAACAAACCTCAGTTAAGCCAGTGATAAATGCAAATCTAAAGTTTACTGTCATATTAAGGCACTTTTTATGTGAAACACGCTGAAAGCGAGAGCAATTATTTCACAGAATTCAAGAGTATGTTGACCAATGAGCCAATGGATAATCAGTATTGAATACTGTTAGATGCAATATGGCCATTTTTCTGAACTAATTTAAAAAATGGTAGCATATTATTCTTAAATTACAATTACAAATAATAGTTGTTTTTCATAAAATATAAATATTTACTGATTTTCTTTCTACGTTTCTTGAGTATCGTTTATTTTGTTCAACTTTCTTATGATCACACATTCATATGGTTTTAGTGTCAAAAATTGCCTTGCCTTATTTTTTTCACAATTTTTATATTCCACATCTTTATCCTCATTCCGAAATCTGAACTGAACAATGTATATGTACATATTTCATATAATATCTCTCACCATTTAAACTATTGGATTTAGTTTGATGTATTTCTTTTTCAAAGTTTGGCAGAGATTTTTTTTTCAAGAGTAATGTTTCCTAATCTAAACTTCATTATCAAGCTTTCGTCCCCACTCTTCTGATCATGAGAAAATCTGATTTCTTATCATGCACGCATATGTTCTTAATTTTTTTATTGTATCTGGCTTACTGGGTTTGAATATATCTCCCATTACACCAACTTACCTACACAGTCACCTCGTCTTGCTGGCGATCTATGCACCCGCCTTTCCACCTTCTCGTACAATTTCAATTTATCCCACTCCCATCTCGATAGACACGCTCCCCACTCAGCTTTCCTTATTATTTCTTCTAGAGCCATTTTCTTCCAGTTTTTCTCCACACTATCTATCACTTTTCACTCATCTCACCTCTCTTATCATAAAATTCACATACGAATTGGAAAAAAAAAAAAAATGATTTAGAAATCTAAAAGTAATGATATTTGGATAGATTTAGGCGATACTTGGTGAAACTCAATAATCACAAAATAAAAACACAAAAATTGTTTGGTTTCACTTTATTTGTTGTATTGATGAATGTAATACATTCAACTACCTGATGAAGCCACTATGTGGCGAAACAATTGTCGTACCAATACAAGAAATAAACTGAAACCAAACAACAATTTTTGTCTTCAAAATAGATCAATCTTGTAGGGATGGCTGACATTGTGCAACGCGATTGGACGCCAAGAAATGCACGAATTAAAGAGGAATTTCTATATTGAGTGTTGATTGTAAGTTTTATGAGATATTATTCTAGAAAAAATTGAGCAAAAATTGACGTTTAGATAACCAATGCGGGTTTAGGGCGGAGAGAGGTACAATGGATTTAATATCAGACAATTATTCTCTGTCTGTATTAATAATAGTGTATTGCGCGAGCGTAGAAATGTGAAACCAATGTTGGAGGTAATTGAGATGGGTGGTTTGGGCACATGACCCGAATGAACACGAAGAGGAAAGTGAAACTTATGGTAGATCGGCGTTGATGTGAAGTAGAAACGGGACAGACCGAAAAGAAGTTGGAACAGCAATGTGGCTAAAATTCTGATTAGAAGACTTCTTTTCTAATGGAAACAAGCGGAGAGTACGGCTGCCGATCGTCATAGTTGGAAAGCTCTTTGTCACGGCACCTCGCTTAGGATCGCTTATGAACTGAACTAAATGACCAACCTATACAGTGTGGTATTAAAGTATGGAATATTTCAAAAAAAGCGAACTCAACCAGTTTTATTTTTCAAAAATACACATTAATATGTACTATCATTGACAGAGTAAATGTCGTACCAATAAAACCGAAACACACGTCAAAAATAACGACAAATGTCTTCCTCACATCATGCTGACCGTATTTGAGAAGCAGGTACGTGAATATTATCGAATGCAACGGATTCGATAATATTTTACGGTATATATTACTACAGCACAGAGATGTGAGCAAAATTTATTGTTGAAAACATTTGAAATGTGTCATTCATGTATAAATTTGATATTGGAATTTGTAAGTTGAAAACAAATTAGGTATAGGAAAACTTACGATATAAACACAAAATACTATAAATGATAATAATAATGAAATGAAATATATTTGTGCGGGATATAATTAAAACAGACATGATCAATTAAACATTTAATAATAATTTAAAAAAATTTTATAATAAAGCTTTAAAAAATGAAATTATGAAAAAAAACGTAATACAACAATGTTTACATAAAAAATATAATAATAAACTTAAAACAATGAAAGTATGAAAAAAAAAAATAAACTGTAATACAACAATATTTACTAAAATATATATATAATAGTAAACTATAAAAAATTAAGATATGAAAAAAAAAATAAATAAACTGTAATACAATAATATTTACATAAA
>JAFFZR010027606.1:0-24169 GCA_018397195.1 Lethrus apterus | reverse complement strand
CGATACATCTGCCCCGATAACATTCACACACTTCCTTGGGGGCATTATAAAATTCCGAGTGGTGAAGAAGAAGAGCCTTAAAAACAAGCGACATTATGGTTTTTGAATGAAATTGTGACTGTGACTGTATCTTGACATTTGTGTTTATTGAGCTTAAATTTTAATACATAGTTTTTTTTTTGTAAATAGTCATGTATCATATTTTTACTTTTACACCTAGTTTTAGCTTTTAATATTTTAGATAATGTAATGTATGTAAATATCTATATCACGATTTCACTTGTATATATTTAAATAACAGTCATATTTTAATATTTTAGTTATAATAAAAAAAAATTATAACTTTTGGATTTTAAATTTCCCGCATATCACTTTTAAATTTCCCGCCAATCACTTTTAGATTTTTAAATTTCCCGCCTATCACTTTTAGAATTCAAATTTCCCGCCTGTGACTTTTGGATTTTTTTTTTAACATAACCTCACTCAACATAACCCTAATTGAACATAACCTCAACATAACCCTAATTGAACATAAACCTCAACATAAACCCTAATTGAACATAACCTCAATATAAAAACACCTTCGTCCACGTGGGCGTTAAGGCCGAAGGTCGATGAAACCCCCTCGGCCACGTGGGCGTTGGTCGTGGCCAATCAGAAATCAAAGATGGCGTCTAGGGTGACGACCAATCAGAAATCAAAGATGACGACCAATAAGAAATCAAAGATGGCGTCGTGGCCAATCAAAAATCAAAGATGGCGCCCTCGTAACCAATCAGAAATCAAAGATGGCGTCGACCAATGAGATTTCAAAGATGGCGTCGTGAATGGGCGTGGTCAGGTGGAGTGGGGGTAAAAAATAGGCGTGCGCACGTGAGCGTGGAAATGGGCCTGGCCGCGCATGCGCAGATCAGGGAGGTGGAGGTGGTCCCCGAACTCTCGAATCCCCTCTACTCGCACTGTATGTAATGCTAATCTAATGACACATCTAATATAATGCTATAGACACATACGATCTGTGCATACGATATACGATTGGAATCGTTCTCAGACTACGGTCACTCATCGTTCTCTCGTTGAGAGGCCGTTTCTGATATGACGTCATGAATTCTCAATCGAATGCGGTCGGTGGCTTGTTAGCAGTGACCAGCGACCAACCGTTGTAAATCGAATACGCTCATATCAATAACATCATCCGTCCTTATCTAATAGGGCACTAATATAGCTTTATCAATGCTTTACGGTCAAGGTCATTGCATATTTTAATTCTTTACCACCCTTGCAGTGGCGCTGCGACATGCTTTGTATAGACACTAGTAGATGGCGCCATAAGTATTTTAAAAGTCTCAAAGTTATATAAATTCTCTTCGATGGCAATAATGACAACAATGAGTATATAAAGTTGCATAAAGGTAAGGGGGAATTTAAACTTTATTCTTGTTTACATTTGATGTCATAAATCGCTTTTATTATAGGTTAGAGGTATATTTTAACAATCAATTCTTATATAATGCGGTGGTAATATATAAATCGCTGACTGGTGTGTTGAAAAGTTGAACTTAGAAAACAGGAAAACCACTGCGGTGCGGTATCTCTCTGACAGTTGGTATGCAGAGTTGTATATACGAATAGATTTGTATATAGTTTTATATTTTGTCTGAAATGAAGTTTTATAATTAATTATCAACTAACATTTTTATTTCCTTGAAAATGGCTGTAGTCGACGAAGAACCGGTACATATTTAATTAGTTGAGCCTATAAATAAACGTTACGTTTTATTATGATAGTTTGAGGAAGAAGAGGGAACAGAGACAACCTTAGCATTCTGTAGTGATGGTCGTAAACGATTGTTCAGTAAAGAACTTCGTTGTATGATGTATGGATTTGGTGACGATCAGAATCCTTACACCGAAAGTGTTGATATAATTGAAGATTTAGTTATAGAATTTATTACAGAAATGACACACAAGTATGTCAACAAAAATAAAAAATGTTTGCATCTTAATATATTAATTCCCAATATTTTTATTTTTAGAGCAATGGAAATTGGTAGGACCGGTAGGGTACAAGTAGAAGATATTGTATTTTTAGTTCGTAAAGATGCAAGGAAATATGCTCGGGTCAAAGACTTGCTTACAATGAATGAAGAATTAAAGAAAGCTCGTAAAGCTTTCGATGAAGTTAAATATGCAGGTAATTCAAACAAATAACAGTATTTGCTTGTTTTACAGCATGTTAATTTGAAATGTGATATTTTTATGCCTGTATTTAAGTTTAATATGCAGATAATTCAAACAAATAATAATGTTTGGTTGTTTTACAGCATGTTAATTTAAAATGTGATATGTTTATGCCACTATTTTACTATACTGTAATTTGGTAAATATAGGTGTAATAATTTTATATATATTTCATTTATTTGAAAGTAAAATTTATTTAATTTCAAATAATTTGAGTTTTATTTCCATAAAATTAGTTTACTTGAGTATGTGTTCAATATATGGTTTAATGTTATTTTTGTATTAGAATTAAAGTACCATTGTAAATGGAACAGTATATTTTAAGGTATTTGTTTAAGAATGTAATGCCAAAATAAATGTTACATGAATATTAGTTTTAACTCACTAGTATGTATTTTGTATATGTTACACTTTTTGCACGAAATATTAAAAGATAGATAAGGTTTCATTCTACAAAATATTGATTGTCATTAAACATTTCAAATATAAATAGGATTATACCAAAAGCATTAAAATTGAATATTAGACTAATATTAAGTGTTTTTAAATAGTTTATACTATGAGGTTTGTTTGTTTCTATTACTTTCTTCTTGGATTAGATCAAAGTAAGAAATTGTCCTTGTCATGCAGGTTAGAGGAAGTCTGGAAGTAATGCAAAATTACTTTTCTTTTTTTTTATCAATTTCTGTTCATGGTTAAAGGAAATTTATTGGTAGATATTGGACATCATTATAACAAAAAAACTTTCTTATTAAATTTGTTCGACATAATCATTCTATAATCTCATGGAATATTTCTTAGGTCTTTCGTTGTATTTTCAAAAAAAGTAAATATTTTATGTAATTGAAAACTTCAAATGTCTAGTTCGTATTTGAAGAATAAAAATCGTGTTTACATTATTATAATTCACATCATCATAGTTCTACAAAATTGGAGATCTGAGTTGTGTGTTTCTAATGTGCCTGCTTAAACAACATTATATGTAGTCTATTTCATTTAACAGCATTTTGCTAAGTATTATTATACTTGGTAATCAGCATATATTTTCAGGAAAAGAAGATCTTCAAACGTAAGAAGAATAACGCGATGATCTCGTAGTTTCAGACCATTTAGAAATAATATATCAAGTTTATAAAACTAATATTTTTAGGTTTAAAATATTAATAACTTGCTTATTGCAATTTAAGTATTTAAACCACCGCTTACTTTAAACCAGACTATTAATAATAAAACTTTATTGATTGATAATTCATAAATAATTAAACATACCAACTCAAACGTATTATATGATTTCTATTAATTGTTAATAATATCTTAAACATGTACTTATAATAATACATAATAAAGTTTCATTTAACGTACAAGTTTATCATTTTATGAACACATTACGTTTTTATCATATTTGCAACATTATATTTACTGGGTATGATACACTAGGAGTGTAATGAGTAAGTTATAAGTTTGTATAATACACCATAAAGTACAATGCATCGCATTCGCGGATGACAATATCGAAACAGTTAACCAGTTCGAATACGTAGGAGTAACTGTAACAGCCACAAATCAAGAAGAAAATTAGATTGATAAAATGATCTTGAGAGGAAATAGAACGGTGGGATCATTATCAAAAATATTAAGAGCGAGAAACCTGTCAAGAGCAGTCAAAGTTAAAGCATATGAAACAATTGTGAGGCCAGTAGTTCTGAAACATGGATAATGACAAAAAAAAAAAGGAAAATAAACTGGAAGTATGGGAAAGAAAAATTCTTAGGAAAATATTTGTCAAATCAGCTGAAGGCATCTGGAGAAGATGTACAAACAAAGAGGTAATGATAATACAAATAAAATTATTGTATTAAGAACATTAGAAAAGTGTAAGACAGCAGAAACATGCTGAAAATCAATGCATATTAATGAATTCATATGCACTACTTATAAAACTTTATTTTAAAAAAATCTAGTTTGATTTAAAGTCAGAAATAAAAAAAAAATTATTTCATCAATAATAAGCCTTCATTTTCTTCATTAATATCAATAAAATTAATTTATTAACAAATTCATCATGTTACAATATACACTAAATACACATATTCATGTATTGTACCGTATTTCATGCGGAATAATTATCTTTAAATATGTCTAACATTGGCACAAAACAATTATATTGAAATGGACAAATCGATTTAAAAAAAATATACATAAACACATAAATATTGTAATTCTTGATACAAAAACACTAACATCAATATCTATAAGAATGCTGTTACAAGTATTCTAGAGCAACTATTGTAGTAAATAAACATACTTTGTATGAAATATTTTAATATAACACTTAATTATAAATGACATAGTTTTATTTAATTTACAAGTTTATAATTTTATAAACACAGAAAATTGTTATCACATTTGCAATTTAACATTCAACAATAACAAAAACTTTTTAAGTACACTTTCCGGGAATAATACACAATAAGATACAATGAATGAGTTTTAAGTTTGAATAATGCAAATAAAATAATGACATTAAGAACAAGGAATTTATTAGAAGCAGTAAAAACTATTAGTTGCTGTCCTTAATATATAAGATAGCAGCAAGGTATTGAAACACATCATTATTTTAATCCATTTAAAGCAGTTTCTAGATATTCATATGAGAGATGTATGGGTGCATGAAATATTTTTTCTTTTACAATAGTTTCCAACCCTTCACCAGCATATGATATTAAAGGAGATATTTCAACTTCATCACCATAAACTGTACCACAAGCTTTTTCAATGTAACTCTTATGTAAGTTAAATAAATCTCTGCGTGCTGTTGATGGACAATCTTTACCGGCATCATCTGCATTTTTTAAAGCACTAAATTCTGTTTCCCGAGGCACTTCCCATGTAACAAACTGATTACTGAATTGAAACACATCAAACACAAACTTTTCAATTTTAAAACCATTTGGCGATGATGGTTTAACTTTTTCACCATTTTTGTTAATATGTGGAATCTTCTTTTGAGCAACATGCAGTTTTAAGTTTGATTCGTGTTTATTAGCAACGGTACGCAAAAATTCTGTTGAGAAAAAATGATTACACACATTTCCAGCATTAAAAATAAGGTCTCCATTTTTATCTTTTAAATGTGCCGTTGCCTCTGTAATTTCACTGTACTCGACAACTTGAAAGAGCCCATCAACTAAGCAAACAACACCAACAGCTTCAGTAGGGCTTGATTTACGAACAACTTTTACTCCACAATCAGCATTTTTTGAACAGGCATAACCTACAAAAACTGGATCGGCTACTTTAATTAAAATATTGTCAACACTATGAACATGAACATATAAAATTCCACGTTTTTCCATATCATTTAAAATGTTATTCTTGTCTAAAGCTCGATAGATACCACCATTGCCATCTGGAGCAAGTGCAACTTTATGTTTGTCTTCTAAAAGTATACGACCATCATAATCAAAGCAGGGCAGAAGACCTTGTTCAAAAATAACTACATCTTCTGGATTTAAACCAAAATAATTTTTTTCAATTAAAAACTGTTTAGTAGGTCCTATTGTAGGGCCACTTGTCATTATATACCAAGTTATTTGTCCTTTTCTGTTGGTCTTTTGTTCTGCCAACTTTTGGACTCGCTGAATTCTTTCTGCTTGTATTTGGAATAATGTTTTGTTTGATGGTAAACCAACAGAATACATGCCTTTCGGATAACTGACTCCAAGTCGTGTACCTTGTCCACCAGCCATTAAAAGTACTCCAACATGACCTTTAGAGATCTCGTCTAATCCTTGATTGTAATACACTTCCAACAGTTCTTGACTGCATTTTTCTTCAGATTCAAACTGTGTAGCTGGAATGGGTTGCATATGGCTATCCAACTTTTTTATATCTGCCGACATAGAATTTACTGCCTTTTTAAATAACTGGTCAATTTCTTCATAATCAATATTATCCAAATGTTTCAAAAATTCTTCTTTAGAGTTATCATCCAAATCATCATAAAAATTCAACAGGTGTGATTGATTGAATTTTGATAAACGTTTTTGTAAATCTGACAAATTAACCATGTTTATTTTTTATTGTTAATACGTAATATGCCGTTAACCAATATTTGCACTCAATATGCACCAACGAAATAGCACAGACACTTCTGATCTCCACGTATTCTCACAATTTGCGTTAGCCATTCCCCTTAAATGACAAAACAATCTCACTATCACTTTCACTGTCCTTGTTTAACGTAATGCATTTCCATTAGTATTATCTAAAGTGTTCTGAGAATACAAAATACTTTACAAACAATAATTACCTACATATACTCTGATAACAATTGTGAAAAATGTGACAAAAAAGTAAATATCCATCTTTATAAATAATATAGTTACTCAACTAATAGTTAGGGAATTTTGGGATAGAGGGCGTCGAATTTAATTCATAAATTAAGCGTAATAGTGGATAAAGGGTATTAGGGAATGAATATGCTTATGCAGAGGGTGAAATAAATATAAACAAGGCTAATACCTTATATTACTCCTAGGCTTCAAAATTTATGAATGAAATTCGGCGCCCTCTATCCCGAAATCCCTCTAACTATTGTTAGTTGAGTAACTATAATATGTATATAAACAAGGGTAAATATGTAGGTAAATATGGATAAATTTATGCATAGTTACAAATTGGTAGAATACATACGTTATACCAGGGATGGGGAAATGGCCAAATCCGGCCCGCGGCATGATTCGATCCGGCCCGCGATGAATACGAGCCATCTATATAAATAAAATAAATAAATCTAATTTTTCCAATTTAATAAAACACGCTCCGAAAATGATGTCTCTGTTTAGGTCTTCACCTCTGTGTGCTGTGTGCAGGTATTTTAAACAGCTTCGTAAAAACAAATTAGAGCATAAGATGACCGGTGAACATCTTAAATGTGTTTTGCGCATTAGTTGCAGTGACATAGAGCCAAATTTCGACGACATAATTAATGAACAATCAAAATTTCATCTGTGACACAAACCCAGCACGTCTATAGAATAAATTAATAAATTTGATTATTTTTGTGTTACTTGTAATAGGTTAATCTTATTTGGCCCGCCTAAATGTTGAAATTATTTTATACGGCCCTCCTCTAAATCTATTTCCCCATCACTGCGTTATACAAATAACCATCAACATAAAATGTGGCGCCTGTTCTTCAAATAAATATTTGATATATCACAATTTTTTTTATATAAGAATTTGCTGAACTCTATCAGGAAACAAGAAATTAATTTTCAATTATAATTTTCCAATAATTTAAAAGTAGTAGTGTCCGATATACGCAATGCAAAAGCTGTGGCTCAGTAGATTCTAATGATCGAAAGTGAAAGTTTAAACTTGGAAACTTTTACAAATGTATTGGCATTAAAAGTAAAGTTCATAAATAGTTTATGCGTGGTTTGTGTAATCTAACACCTAGCTCGATGACCTCAATTATGACTTCTTTTAAATGTGACTTTTACAAAAATATCGCTTTCCTTGTAAATGACCACACCTACAAATTCTTAATGTTTAACTTTCAAAATTATATATGGTTACGCATTTATCAAAAACGTATTGATTAAAAAAAATCACGAAGCAACACCCTTTAGTTCATTTCCTTAAGTATTTCTTAATTTAGTTCAAACCTATTTATTGGTATAAGTAGTTGTATTACAATTTTAAATAATTAATTCAATAAAAAACAAGCTTTTATTACCAGAATTACAAATTTTAATTATATATGAAAACGTGAAAAACCATAATCGTCAGATTTTGAATACTGTTAAAACTGTACAGATTTTTTATTCTAAATCTGTGGCCATAACATTTTTGAGATTTTTTAATAAGTGTGGCCAATGTCCTCGGATATAATATAAAAATAATTAATGACTAAAATAGTAAACACAAGTTCTTGACATATAATATAGTTCTGGTTGTTATCACCTGAAGCGCTGCAATCGTGCTTGTTGGTAGATATCTGTTTATGACAGTCATACGCGCGTTTAAAATATTTAAAAACTTCAAGTTTCAAAATGATGTCTTGGTGTTAAACCATGTAAGAAGTACCCTAAAAATACAATATTGCATATACTCGAAGACACAGAGGTAACTTTACTACTTATGTACTGTCACTTAATTTTTCTTGATTTTAGGCCTTACTTAATTTTTTTCATATAAAGGGTGATAAAAAAAAGTGTCACAAACTTTGATGGGGGATAGTATGGTCGAAAATATGCAGAAAGTCTTAATGAACATGGACAAACGCTATTAAATGAAATGTACGGTAATAATGAACAAACTTTTATTAAGTAATAAATAATATTAAAGTAAGACTTTTATTTATGTTTACATTTGAATTCAATACTATACAGTAAAAGAATGTAAGGATGATAGTTTTGGGTAAAAAAGATATATTGTTCAAACCATTACTTATGGTAGTTATGGTACAATATCAATGGCATTGTTAAAGAGGTGTTATATTTTATAATCAGCTTTGTAGTTTACAAATAAAAAAATCATCAGGACAAAGGGTGCATAATATTACTTTACGAAGAGTTAACAGTTCAAAAAATTACCTTATTGCTTTATCTATTTTCTTTGATTATCTATCTGAACAAATATACTTTCATATATAACTAGTATTTAGCACTAATACTGTATAATTAGGCTAGTAAACTTAGGTTTATATAAATAAATAATTGACATTTACAATCAAGTACAATCATAATTGTTTATTTTACCTTACAGTTAAGTTTGTGTTGATGCTACACTGGCAGAAACAAAGTATAATCACTTTCATGGAAAAAGAGTAAGACTAAAATAAACAAAGTATCTACATTGACAGTGATCATGTGATCATAAACATCACATTAATAAAAGTCTTAGAAAAAAAAAACAATATTCTTCTTTGTAATTGGCTAACTAACTAAACACACTCTGTACAATTTCTTACAACTAAACTAAAATGAAATATCACATTTTTTAAAGATTAATTTCGTCGAAGCATGTTTTGTTTTTTGAGATGTTTTAAAGCACATTTAGCTGCCGTACATTTAGCAATTCGATAATTTCTACCGATACCTTTAAATACACCTTTACCAAATACTTCAACAGTAACACGAACTCTGCGCCCATCTGCTAACTTTTCTGGTGTTCCAAATTTGGCAGTTTCAGGTTCTAATTCTAATAATTCTCTAATTGGTGATTTTGGTACTCTGTTGCTGAACTGTTCTATTTCATTCTTCATCATATAGTAATATACTCTCCACACAGCATCCAGAGATCTACCAGAATCCAAGTATATTGCTCCTGCTACAGATTCAAAAACATCACCCAACGCTTTAGGAACTTCAACATCTTCTACTTCTTCACATTCATGTTCTGCTAATAAATATAATTCTTCAACTAAGGTATGACCACTTTCTTCTTGTAGATGTATAAAACGTTCGACAACTTCATGAAGTCCTGGTGACAAGTGTCGAAAATATCTGTGAAATCCATGACGAACAGCCAAAGAAGCAAAAATTGTGTTATTTACAAGTGCTGAACGCAAATCTGTAAGAGCACCAGGTGAATGCATTCTCACATCTTCATACAAATGTCTTGTAATTAGATAATCTAGCACTGCATCTCCAAGAAATTCAAGCCTTTGGTAACAATCAGTCAAAGCATTTGGTGAATAAGATGCATGGGTCAATGCTTGCAATAAATATGATCGGTCGCGAAAATGATATCCAATGTTTTCTTCAAACTTATCATATCCATCCAGGAGTACCTCAAGTTCACCTTCAGGATCTGGTACATTTCTTAAAAGTGGTGAACGTGGACACTTTAATGTTCCATAAGAACCATTTACAAATTGTGGAAGGACCCTGATACCTAACCATGCCATAAATAACAAAGCTCCATGTGGTCCACATTCAATTAAATAAGCACCAATTAGTGCCTCTACACAATCGGCAATACTTTTATCAGGAATGCTATGTTGAGTGACTAAATTATATGGAATGACATTCGGTATCTCCAAAGATTCGCCGTGTTCTCTAACCATTAGGCAAATTTCTTCCAATGTCATCGTTCTTGTTGCAGCCATATCTGATAAAGTCCAATAATTTGCAGGAACTCTAGCATCAATTAACGCCTCTTCTAATTCTTTAGGTACGTAAAAGCAAGGAGGTAACCAGTTATCATGTGGATCAAATTTCGTGGCAATCATGCACTCACCGAGATTCTTTTGTTTTCCCAAACGGTACAAATTTAAGTTGCTCACCTGTTTAGATCTCAGATGACTTAATTTACCTTCATGTATATTATCATAATTTGAATATAAGTAATCTGTAATTGCATATTTTAAAAAAGAATCACCAATAGTTTCTAATCTCTCAAGATTGATACCATCATTTGCATTTGACATTGTAAGAGCTTGTAATATTACACTAGGGCTAGGGCCAGGGTGATCACCAAGATTTGGTTGCTTATCAAAACTGAATGTTAAATCATCATTTCTTGCACAAGTATCTAATTTATCACAGTCGGATGATTCAGTAATTTTTGTGCTAAAGACAGGGCATATAAGATCAACATCTAAATTTGCACTATTAACTTGTTTATTTTCTTTGTCAGTGTTTATTAACTTTTTAAATGGTTTGTCTTTTGGTATAAATGTCTCATTGGATAATATACGAGCTTCATTTTTACTACAAGCATCTATAAACTGTGCCTTTAGTTCTTCTGTATTTTCATCAATATCATAATTCTCCCAAGAACCAGCCAATTTTAACTGATGGTCTTCATCATCTTCTCTAAATTCATCATCTACAGCTTCTGCAACATTGTCACTAGTAAATTCAATGTGCAAACCACCACATTCTGATTCAGTTTCATCTGATGAATATGTTTCATCTGAATCAGAAAAATCTTCATAAGTGTTTTGTATCCAACTAGTTGGAGATGCGTAACGTACAATGGCTCCTTGATTTAATTCACTTATGTCAACCATGTCATTAGACCAGGTTCCTATTTCTATCCAGTCTCTCGATTCTGCTTCCTCATCCAGTGATTCTGTTGAATGTGAATGTTCTTCTTCATTATCTTTCTTTACTATTAACTTGTCAATATGATTGTCTATTAATTCTGTATCAACAGTTTTATTTTCAGACTGCACATCTTGACCTTTTGGTTTTTTCAAAACATCTAATAAGCTCCAACCAAAATTTAATGTTGGCCATTTAAAATCTGTAAAGCAACAAAATGTTCAATCAGATTAATTAAAATTAAATCTAATCTAACCTTTTGGAAGATCTGTTTTTCCTAAATTAATTTCTATTGCAACAGTTCTTCTAATTTGGTCAGCAAGTAATAATGCATTAATTCTGTATAAAATACAAGGAAGGCAAACAGCTTTACGCCATAAAGATGCCGGAAATGGATGTATGGCACAAAGTTCAGGGACTAAAATTTGTTTTTGCTCTAAATTTTCTCTTTTTGCACGTTTTGTCTCTTCACTGCTAGTTGGTAAAGCAACACCTTTTCGATTAACATAACGTGGAGTTAAAAAATTTAATCGTGCGGAAGTATGATCTACATCTAGTAAATGTTGTTCCTTATTTTGTATCTGTATGCCATATTTTCTTAAATAATATTCTTCGAATGTTGCATATTCAGACCCAGGAAACGACGATTTTGGATTTAAGTAAGTACATATTTCTGCCACATAAAAGTATTGTGGTTGATCACGATTGCGATACCACGGCATTACAACAGCATCTTTATAATGACTTGGCTCAAATTTGTAACTGATTCGTTCCTCATCAGAAATTGTTTGTGGAAGAACATCACGATTGTCATATATTAAGTTTACAAATTCCCAGTCTATACGTGTTGCCTTATTAACACCTGCAAAATGAAAATTTAATAAAAATATAACTACAAGAAATTATAACAAACTCACCAGTAAATGTTGGCACAATAAGGTATGAACTTTCTGAAGCTTGTGTATCAAATAGCATAAGATATCGTTGTAATCGTAGAACACTTGTAAATGTATAATTAAGAAATTCACTAATTTTATGTATTTTTTCTTCCGTTAATATTACTTCTTCTGAACATAATTCTAAACTAACACTGACCTCTCCAGATCTGGTAAAAATTGGAAATGGGCATACCTGCAAAATTAACTGATGTAAGTAAAGAAAATATCGAACAAACAATTCAAAATGAATAATTTATGACTCTAAAAATATCTCACCTGGGGAATTGATTTACTTGTTAATATACCAAAGCCCTGAGGAGAATCTTCAGGAGGATATATTTTGCGTCCTCTAGTATTTTGTTCTTCTGGTAAAGGACATGTGAGAGTCATAATAATCCTATAAAAGTAAGTCAGTTTGCCTGGTATAGGATGACAGTGTAAAAGAGCATCTGCAACTCTTTTGTAATAATATTGGCGACGTTTAGTTGTACCAGGCCTTTGTTCAACATTTTCCTGTGTTAATTGTTCATCAGCAGGTTCTAAAGGAAAATGATTCCAATCTTCTTCTGTGGCTTTAAAATTTTCTTTTCCAACTGGTTGTAAATTATCATCTAGTTCGCCACCTAGATGTAAAAGTTGACATGCAAAGAATGCAGATACCCGTTTAGCTAATAGTGGATTTGGTAATGGTGGGCTGGTAATCACTTGTTTAACTGGAGAATTAATGGGAAGTCTTAAAGAGCAAGAGTAACCATCATCGGCCTTTTTAATTTGCCAGAGTGGTGTTAATCTCGTAAATGTATCACTGGGCAACTTGGCACAATATTTATTAACTAACTGAATAGAAGTTGCCAATGTAACATTAGGAGAACCAGGCTCAATTAACGGTTGATATGATGACACAGTGTAACAATCTGCTTCTAATTTTTCTTCCTCATCTGGTTCTAAACTGTAACAACGTCTAAGTAAAGTACTTTCTACTTCTATATACTCAGCTAATTGCTTAACAAGTGAATTTATTTGATCTTCTGTTGCCATCAAAATAAAGTGGGCATCCGGTACCCTAGCTCTCGCTTTACTCTGTACATAACTATGGAATGTTAATGGTAAATCAAACCTTATAACCAGGTTGCATTTTGGCAAGTCACAACCTTGCTCTAGAACTGAGGTCGCTATCATTATATTACATTCATGTGCTCTATATTTACGTAACACTTCCTCTTGCCTATGATGCTCAGTCTCTGCTTCTCTTGGCTCTTTACTAGGATCAGTTATTTTATCAACAGAATATAAAGCTTGCACCCACCAATATTCCTTATCACATTGGCTCATTGTCTAATAATAGACACATAAAATTAGTTGATGAAGCAATATTTCATAAAATAGTTCATTTCAATCTAACCATATGATACACATCAGGTCGTCGATTTTAACGCAATTCAGGTATGTTGTAGTGGCGGTTCGTGGGTAAAAAAATAGGTGAAGTGCTATTACCTAATGACGTAATGACTCTAATAATAACAAATAGAAATAATATAATTTAATGTATTCAATGTAATTTTTGTAGGTGTAATGCCGATAAATAATTGAAATAAATATTAGCTATTAAATGAAAATTTTAAGTGAAGAGGCACTTCACCTACTTCACTTGGCGAGCTGCCCCTATGTTGTAGCATTTGGCCATTTTTTTTTTTAATGACTCGATTTTATAGAAATATGTTACGAGTGAATAATTTTAGTATTTCAGGATCCTATTACAATTTCGCATGTTGAATTGCATCAAAATTAACGACTTGCTTCAAGCAAAATTAAACTTTTAATTAAAACTGTTTGTAAAAGAAATAAAAAATATTATTAAACTAGCTATAAAAATTAAATAAATAGAAATACTTACATAAAGTAAACTAAATAATACTTTAGCAGTACAACGTCTATGTACAAATACCAAAGCACATAACATATCATCCGATTGTTGTCGAAGTATTTGGCATCTTCGAATTCCACGGTAATTTTTTCTTCCAGGTTTAGTACATACAACAATTTCTGTACTACTTTCTACATTTTCCGGTGGATGTTCGCAATTTGATGGTCTAAACTGTCTAATAACGTCAAGAAATCTTAATACTTTTGGTGAAGAAAATTGCACAATCCTATCTCTATCTTCAAGGTCTTGAAATGCATACTCACAACAAGATTTAATGGTTATCATTGTTGTTGATAACATACACAATAATAAATAATGTCTTTCATAAGGAACCTTTACTTTTAATTTTTCAATTAATGCAATAATATTTATTGCTGTTTGATATGCAGCCCAAAGTCCTAAATCTTCTAGAACATGTAGAAAATCATCAATTAAGTTAAGAGGTTGTACTTTAGGGTCAGGAACTAGACGCAATTCTTCCAAAAACTCATCAGAATATATTTCACTAGGATCAAATCGATGATCCATTATAAATTCTCTAGCTTTAAGAACAATGTCTTTTAATTCATAATGAAGAGGTAAAGGAATCATTTTGCTGCTTTCAAGTATGTGTTCATGTGGTCGACAGCATAAACGTAACAATGTAACTAATTCACTAGATGTATCAACTGATGAGCATAATAACTTTTCTAAACGCTGCATTTCAGCTTCCAACAAAACAGGTTGCAATTCAGTTCCTAGCAAACCAGCAACAAGTCCTAACACTCTCGGCCGTTCTTCACTTAAAGAGTCGTATTTTAACATTATGTCTTTTATGAGATATTGCTTTTCGCCATGTAAACAATCATCCACTACTAAAAGTTTGATACAGGAAAGATTTAAGTATCCTGATGATAACAAATCTAAACAATTTTCTGCAGTCATTACAATAACAGCGTTATTAAGAACAATATCATCCCAACATAAGCCTTGCGTAGATTCTACACTCACCACAGATAAATCAGTAAGAAGTCTAATCTGTGTTGTCATTATTTTAACATTTTGTGGATCTAATATAAAAAGAGCACGTTTACCAGTTGTAGAACGCATTTGCCATGAAAATTCTTGCACTAATTTAACAGCTATAAATACTTTCGCTGCACTTGTGCTGGAACATACTATCGTGTTTTTCTTTTTAGCCGAATCTAACAATTCAACCTGGTATTCTCTTGGTGTAAATGTATGAGTGTAAACGTTATCATTTAAATGGTATGCCATTTCACGAAAATATATTTTTAATATTACAATTTTACATCAAAAATCACATCAAAAAAATATCACAATGTTCATTTTAAATGTTTACTTAGAGGTAGTTATTTATGTAGGTTATGTTACCAAAGCGGTGTTTTTATTTAGATTTGGTTCAGTTTTCTTTATGTTGGTGACAGTGAAACTGAGAAGGACGGACAAGCCTATAATTTCATTGACGCCTGACACGAAAGACACCTACGTTATTTAATCTATTCTTTTCAAATTATATGTTTGTAGTAAATAAGTGTTTTAGATATCAATCCAAAGTACTGAAAGCAATTTCAAATTTGCAACTTTTTCACAGTTGGCAATACTATGTCTACCTATTGTGGAATATGTACCCGCAAAACCGTTAATGCAATTTCAATTTGATTTTATTTTAAGTTAAGTTAAGTTAAGTTCTTAGTTTTCCTATTTGTAATATGACATTTTAAAACGAAGTATTTGCTGCGACTAAACCAAGAAGTTAAAAAATGTACATAAAATAAATTATATTTTTTCTCTAGGATTGCTTAAAATAGGGCCACAAATTCTTCGATGAAGAGTTTATAAGTAATGTTTTTACAAATATTTATTGCAGAAAATATGTATTATTCCTGTTTTTTTTTTCGAAGTGAATCCATTTTGTCAAATTTAAATCATCCAAAATATTTATTATATTGGTAATACTGTTTTTGTCTTGCAAACAATTGCTGGTGTTTGAAAGAAAGGAGAAATGTTCTGAAATGGGAATGTGACGTTTGCTTATAAACAAATGTAGTAGAAAAGCTCCAGTGTTTAGTTTTCGTAAGTAATATTTAATAATACAATCTTTAGTAGATTATGTAGTCGTATTTTAATTTCAAGTCAGGTTTAGTGATTTTTTTTAAATCTTATCTCTGGAATTTTGTTGGAACATGTGAAAAGAATAGAAGTTAGTCAAGAGAATGGCTGTACCAAATAACAACAACCACGAAATGTGTTGGTTCTGTGTGAAGGCGATGAAATGGATCCCAGTTTTATTTATATTGACAATAGTATTTTGGTCCTACTATGCTTATGTTGTAGAACTTTGCATGTGTAAGTATATTTTTCTTTTCTCAAGTATTTCTCTTTACGAGTAATAATTTTTCTATTTTAGTTACTGTTGGAAACATTGTGAAACAAATAATCTATTTATTATTGTACCATGCTATATTTGCCATGTTTATATGGTCATATTGGCAGACTCTATTTACGAAAATTGGTAGAGTACCTGACAAGGTTTCTTTAGTTACCGTAATTTCAAACCATAGTACTTACATACAGTTTTACAGTTTAGGTTACCTGATAGCGAATATGATAGATTGATTCATGCTGATAATGAAGATATGCAACGTCAGATGTTAGAAACTTTTTCACGTAACCTTCCTAATATAAATCGTACTGTAAGTGGAACAGTGAGATACTGTGACAAGTGTAAATTAATAAAACCAGATAGGACACATCACTGTTCTGTGTGTGGAGAGTGTATATTAAAAATGGACCATCACTGCCCATGGGTTAATAATTGTGTTGGCTTCACAAATTACAAATTCTTCGTATTATTTTTAGGATATGCTCTTATATATTGTTTGTATATTGCTCTTTCTTCAATGGAGTATTTTATAGAATTTTGGCATGTATGTTATATCGATGTTATACATTTATAATTCTACATGTTATGTTTTTTTGTATTTAGGGTGATTTGGAAGGCAACGGAAGATTCCATATCCTTTTTTTATTCTTCGTTGCACTAATGTTTGCTATTAGTTTAATATCTTTATTCTGTTATCATTGTTATTTGGTACTACATAACCGCACAACACTAGGTGAGTAATAAAAATTTATTTCTTGTATGTTCTTGTAATATGTTTTCTGTGTACCTTAGACTAAAGTTAATGTCATATATTTCCTTACAGAATATAAATAGTTAATATTTCTCCTGTGATATAGTTTTCTTATCAGAAATGTTAGATAAGGTCTAAAACACAATCTTGATAATGTACCAGATTACATTATGTGTGTAGCATATTTACTAATTAATCATGAAAATGTGTAACTATTTATGTTTATTGGGATTTGTAATAAACTTTAAGAAATGATTGCCAGTTACTGACTTTTCTACAATTATACTGTATTTCAGTTCTTTTACTTTCAAGATTGGATAATAGTTTAACACTAAAACAGTTGATGTTTCGATTTACAAAACAAAATAAGATTTGGGCTTTTTTATTAATGTTAAAATAAGAATGTTTTTACGAAGTATTGAAACAGATACCTGGTTTTTCTATGTTTTTTTTTTTGCTTCTAAATATTAATATTATTTTTCTTACAGAAGCATTTAGGGCACCAATTTTTCCATCTGGACCAGATAAGGCAGGATTTGATTTAGGAAAATTCAATAATTTTCGGGAGATATTCGGTGATAACCCGAAATTGTGGTTCATTCCTATCAAAACTAGGTATGCTGAAAGTTTTTCCACTATTTGAATGTTTTTTTTCCCCTAATAACTGCTAGCCAAACGTTATAAAAAATCACTTGGAATCACTTTAAGACAGTTCATTTAAGAAGTGAACTTATTTCAGTTGCATTCAGGGCGTATTTAATCTTGAAGCGCAATTTTAAATAGGCGTCATGCGCAAATCTACATAAATATGAAAAGAAAATGGTTAAAACGTAGTTAATTTCCTACTTTTTGAGAACGATTGTAATACGTATAATATGCAGTTGC
This sequence comes from Lethrus apterus, assembly GCA_018397195.1. Classification (NCBI taxonomy): domain Eukaryota; kingdom Metazoa; phylum Arthropoda; class Insecta; order Coleoptera; family Geotrupidae; genus Lethrus; species Lethrus apterus. Next base: position 5,985 of record JAFFZR010027606.1, on the reverse strand, counting down.
TGCTTACATATTCATTCAGATGTGTGGTCACTCACTTATTTATGTTTGGTACAACTTATAACCAATAAATGTGTTGGCTTAACATCATTGACCTCAAATTTTGAATCACAATAAAATAAATAAAAGTATTATTTTATTGTTTATTATTAATTATTATGTAATGCATTTGTTTGTTTTTGCTGAAAACAAAAACGAATACATTTATCAATAGCTAAATTATTAAATGGAATCATATAATATGAGAAATAGAGAATTATGCGAGTTTTATTACAGCTAGATCTAGACACCATTTACATTTACATTCTTTACAATCCGTTAAAATGTCTGCCCCAAGATAAATACATTTCTATATTAATAATAAAACAAAATTATTTTATTCTTCCAGTTTTTTCCATCGAACTTCCTCTTCGACGCTATAATTTCTCCCACTTGTCTCTCTTTCTCTTGCTCTCCTTCATACTATCATTTGTATATCTTACTATCATACTATCTTTTGTATATTGTATATTCGTTTCATTAATTGTGTTCAATCTAATCTATAGTATGTCTTGGTATGTATTGTATGTTATTTGTGGATCTAGTTCTAGTACGATCATTCCAAAAAATGTTGACATTGTATACTTACATATATTTTCCTATAATCATTAATTTCCAACCATGTCTCGGTCCTGCAAACTCAAACTTTATCTCATTATCTTTTGTATTTTACTCTGTCAATTAAATTGATATAAAATTCTGTTATACATACAAACTTATGTGGTATGTGGTTTGTTTATGGGATAAAACAAAAGAAATTAGCTTATATCTTTTCACTTTTATATAATTAAATTTGGTAATAACATTTGGTGCATATTAAAAAACTTGAGTGTTTTAATACTAATTAAAGTTTATAGTTATTTAGATAAAAAATAGTATTTATAATTTAGATTTATTATACTTCTGAATTTGTTTTTCTCTAACAAGATTAAAACATTTTGAGTAGATAATGAAAGCATTTGCGGATTTCCTATTTTTTTGTAGTTTGGGTGACGGTGTGGTGTATCCCACTCATTCGCAACACCAGCCCAGCATGTATCACTCAATGGAGAGCACACAGACCAGGTCAGAGTGAAGTTATTGAATAATGCTGTTTGCTAATATTGTTGGCCTCTGCGTACAAATTTTTATATCATTAACAGTATTAGCCATGTAATTAACATGTTTGTCTAATAAGTTTGACGAATTATTCTTTGTTAATAAATACTAAGATTTTTGTATATTCATTTAAAATAAAACTTTTCAAAAGTGTTTGTATATTATTGAAATTAACAAAAATTAACTATTATTTCCATGACTGATATTGAGATAATTTTTCCTGCACAACTCATGGGATTAACCTTAGTACAGAGGCATTTATCATTGTTACACACTGCTTTCAAAATTTTACATTTGATATATTATGTGGTTTTTACATAAACAGTATTAGAAAAGTTGGCACTGCCATCATCGTTCTTCTATATAACCCAGTTGTTTCATCAAAGATTAGTAATAGTGTTGTTTTAACTTGCTCTTACTAAGTTATTACAAATATGTCTAAAAAACAATGTGTAACATTGAATCTGGTACAAATCTCCATAACTTTGATGACAGTAAACAACAAGAAAGCTAAATGTTAGAAATCAAATGCTTTACTCACAAATCCTAGCAAATCAAACCCAAATATATGTGTGTGTAAGGCTGCCATTTGAAAAAATAATTCTGCAATAACATACAAAAGCTGCCCTTATTCCAAACTCACAAGTGCTTAATTAGTTTCGTCTTCGCCCAACATGCCGCGTGAACTTAATATATAAACATTTAGCAAAGTTAGTACATTTTGCAACTCGACAAAAAATTCTTCTTAGAAACGCCGTTATAGCGGATTTTGGTTTTATTTATGGTTAAATCTTGCATGTTGAAACTACTGAATTCCAAATTCAGCATGTATGTCATTCATGGATATAATAGTTGAGGTGTAATAAAAGAATATTACAGTCAATATATTTTCATTTTGAATTATAAATTTTAAATATATTCTCACATCTTAAGAAAAGAATTATTTACAAAATGACACTAACATTATAAAATAGATATTTTTAATAAATCTTGCCCATTTCTTATCTATGAACTATCAAAATTTATTTTCATAGTAGATATTGTACCGACAATAAGAAATTGGTGAAGGTATTTTTTGTTTTGCTGTTGGCCTATGGTGACTTAGTGCATGTGTTATGTAGCAGAAATAATATTGTTTTATTTTTACTGATAATGAGTTTTCTAAACAGCTCTAGAGAAGTTGTGAATGAATCTACCAAACTGTGCCCAGCCCAAACTGCATTATCCATAGTTTAAGCAATACATACTTAAAATATTGTTAAGAATGCATATGATTTTTCTGCTATAATTATCAATAAAAATATTTTACTGTTTTTTTTTTGTTTTTATGCTATCCCTTTCTATTTATGTAGTTTTTATTTTTAATACTGTAGCAAGTAGAAGTCATTTGTTAATGTAGGGAATACCATAGTAGTTTTTGGAGAAGGTTTGTTTTGTATGTACAGTTCATGCTTGCTAAATAATAAGTCCTTAGGAATTTTATCCATTTACAAACTTTTACCTTATAAATTTTTACATTTAATAATTTGTTTAAACAATTAGAATAAAAGGCGAGAACACGTGCGTTTCCCGAACAATGTTCAATATTTTATTCTTGCATATCCGACGACTATGGATTTAGGTTTAATTAACATGGGCTCTCACCTTGAAGTAACATTTGAGTACACTGTAGTCTTTAGAGTTTCATTTGAATCACGCTGAATATTTCGTACATGTTAATTGTCATATGGATTTGTATTATGTTTAGAATTGTGGAGATATCTGTTTCTGTAATCCCCCATTTTTTTTTGGCTTGCATGATTATATCCCAGCATATCCTCTTTCTTGTGCATTCCATAGTCCAATGTTCTCATTTTTTTTCTATCGCTATACACCTTTGCAATCATTCTCTGTTTCACATCTGCACTACTTTTATCATTTTCCAGTCACTTCTTATGCGTGGATATTATGTCTACTCACTTCTTTCATTCCATATATTTATCATTCTCAAATTCATTGAAAATATTTGATAATTGTACAGATTTTTAATGTGTTTTTCACTATTGATATATAATTTTTTTGTATTTGAATACCTTTATTATTGTCACTTAATTATTTAGATTATTGCCGTGGCCTGCTAATATGATAAATATTTGAAACAATGGATACATTAAGTAAAACAGTGACTTGTCTGTGTGCTACCGTTTCTTGAAAATTGTAATGTCAGGTACATTATGTAAAAAGTAATTTTATATTTTCCATATAGTTTGGGTGACGGTTACTCTTTTCGTCAATATGTACCTTCTGAAGATAGTGAACAACTTATATCTACTCATAACTACTGGGACGACAACGAAGCTGAAGCTGAAGTTGAAGATTAATATGATACGGACTAATAGATTAAATTTATTTTGTTCCTATCTATATAAATGTATTTTCCTTATTGCTTAATTCTATTCAAAGTTCTGTTAGTGTCTAGTCCAATTAAAAGTTTGTTAGATTATCATTAAATATAAATTATTCTAATTATCAAGTGTTTTCATTTAAAAAAAAAAAGTTCGATAGACAGACAGACGAAGCCAGCTAAATTGCGAAATGCTATTGCATTATACATACATATTAGATAATCTTTCATGACATAAATAAATGTGAGGTATTGAGGTATACATAAGTTAGGGAATAAGTAAAACAATTATTAATAAATGTCATATATTTCCATAGTTAATAATTCCATAGAGGCACTTATAACAGGAATAGTTGTAAATGAAGCTATTTCATATATCAACCCTGAATTACTAATGTACACATTTTTAACTTTCTTTATTAGATCTTTCATTGTTTTACAATTACATTAGTATTAAAGAGTTAATGAAACATTCAATGTAATAATTATAGTTCTAATATACTCAACACTAGAACTTTATAGTAACTGACGTTTTAATTTCATTATAAAAGTTGACATTTTATTTATTTGTTTAAAGCAGTTTTTATAGTACAAATAATTGTGCTGTATGTTTTAAAAGTTTAATTTTATTGTGTTGCAATAGAATTTTTTAAAACGATCATTTATAAAATGTACACATAGAATATACATCGATATCCTCATAGTTTGAAGATCTTTTCATAAATATATTTATGTAGTTTTTAAATGTGATGTATTTACATAACCTTATTTTCTATAGAGGCACATCATAACACATTTATACTTTAAACAATATATTCATTTTTGGCATCTTTCGTGAAACTTAATTTAAAAAAAAAAAAAATCCATTGATAATCAAACACATGGCTTTTTTATTAATTCCAAAAATGACATATTGTCCAAACAAATATACAAAAATATATAAACTAACATGGAGCAAAATATGAATACGAAAAATTTTGTCCAGTTAAGATTTTACATCCATAAATCATACATGAGCAAGAAAATATGTACTTGTTTTAATTCCTAGAGCAACTTTATATTTAATTTTCAAAAAATAAATATTTCTCAAATTCGTAACTGAAAACAAAATCATTATATTAATTGCAAAACAACATATTGCCTAAGTAAATACATACACTAATGAAGAACCATTTGATACATGATAAATATCAATACAAAAATTCAATAATTAATAATAAAATAAACCATCATTCTGAATCATAACATCTTAAGAAATATGAAAATATTACTGTATACATAGTAGTAGTAGAAAGGGTACAGGTAAACAAATAATAGTTAAAGTAAGAAGATAAATAATATATTATAAAAATGGTAACAAAATGGGACCCTAAGGAATACATATTAATGTTACATTAAAGGTGAAAGAACTAAAAAAAGTAAGGCACAAGCTACAGAGACAAAATACTTGAGATGAGTCATAAACAAGGACGGATAGAATTAGATAAATAAATAACAAATACATACTTATAGATTCATGAAGCTGAGGTTCCAAAGAAATTATGATTAGAAATGCAAAATTGTAACAAAATATGTATAATTGATATATAAATATCCTATTTTATTTACTTAATTTTGAATAGATTAATCCAATCACAAAAATATTATAAGTTTCAATATATACTTAATAACGAATAAAAATTATATACAACAAAATTGTCATAAAACATACAAAATTAACAATAAAGTGTAAAATAGCCCAAATAAAATATAATATTTAGAAAACTAATTATTTAACCATTAATACCAACACGTGGAAAATACTATTACTATGATGACAAAAATGTAATTAATTATTGCAAGTAACCCCACATGATATTATCATTATAAATTGTTTTATTTATATACAATTAAATAGACATATGTTAAACAAATATAAAGTTGAGACCTTGACAGGGGAGAAATACTTCAGTTCATAAACAATACCAGATCAAGGTCATAAATTGGCAATATTTATATAAAAAGATTTATTTTTAATAAAATAAAATAAAATAAATAGATTTTTATAATATAAATAATTAGTCATTCTTCAATTCATGATTTTGCATGCTTTGAAAACAAAAGAAATTTATTATGTTCATACTGTTCTAAATAATGTATAAAAATATATACAGTACTATAAACAAAACTGCAACTTCTTCTTATAATCTATAAATATACAGATATTTAACATTATAAACTTACATTAAAAATAAAACCTTTTAGTTATAATCTAATGTGTATGTGTGTGTGTATATATATATATATATATATATATATATATGTTTTAATAGGTTCTCGGGTAATGAACCGCGTTGTTGAATTTTCCCTAGAAGGGTCATTTCGACGTTTCGGCAAAGTCACATTTGCCATCTTCAGGTGGCTCTTCTCGGTCGTAGTGATCGTGAAGAACACTACGACCGAGAAGAGCCACCTGAAGATGGCAAATG